>CALYKY020000157.1:0-50619 GCA_944739405.2 Euclidia mi
ACTTAACCTTTCGTATTTTCCTTCACTTGATCACACCGCATACTTTAGACGCTACACATACTACCTCTTTTTTAAAGGACTGCCACAATTCATCTATATCATTTATACCATCGAACCTCTGAAATCTTGCTATCAATCTTCTTTTATACTCATCTTTCACATCTTTCTCTTGTAGATTTTCTGCTTTTATTCTTTTTAAGACTCTATTTTCGTTATGCTCTCGGTGTTGCCATCCTTTAAAGAGCCCACTTATCCAGCTCAACACCAAGAAGTGGTCTGTGTGGATGCCGATCCCTCGTATCCAAAACATTCTTTTTCAATCGTTCATCTACTATTATAAAATCAATCATACTTCTTCTAACATTTTTCGCCTCACGCGTATACATAATATGTATCCTTTTGTGATCAAACATGGTGTTTGTCACACAAAAGCTCCACTCCAAACCTCAAGCAGTGCTTTTCCATTTTCATTCACGCTCGTATGTACCAAGCACCTTTTCAAATCCATCTCGTTCTACTCCCACCCATCCAATGAAATCCCCTTACAAGATCAATTTTTCGTTACCCTTACATTTTCTCAAAATATCTCTCAAACTCTCCCAAAACTTCTGCCTTTCGTCTTGCTCTTGCTGTGACATACCCGTAACTATATTGACCGGGGCGTACATCCCAATGGTAAAGACACGAGTAAGTCCTACTTTCATTCTCATCCATAATAGCCTAGCATTTACACATTCAAACTCTTTTACAAACTCATTCATTCAAGCAGATAGTATTACACCAACTCTCTTGCAGGCTCCAGTGGTACTATCTACCCCAGATCAATACGCCGTATATGCGCCATGCTGGGTGGTGTCACACCCTTTCCTTTTCGTTTCATTCACACAAAGAACATCAATCTTTCTATCACAAATCATCTGACATACTTCATCTGAAATATATATGAACGTGTCAGAAACACCACATATGTATACATAAAAGCATATATATATACATAAAAGCATATATATATATATATATATATATATATATATATATATATATATATATATATATATATATATATATATATATATAGTATATATATATGCTTTTATGTATACATATGTGGTGTTTCTGACACGTTCATATATATTTCAGATGAAGTATGTCAGATGATTTGTGATAGAAAGATTGATGTTCTTTGTGTGAATGAAACGAAAAGGAAAGGGTGTGACACCACCCAGCATGGCGCATATACGGCGTATTGATCTGGGGTAGATAGTACCACTGGAGCCTGCAAGAGAGTTGGTGTAATACTATCTGCTTGAATGAATGAGTTTGTAAAAGAGTTTGAATGTGTAAATGCTAGGCTATTATGGATGAGAATGAAAGTAGGACTTACTCGTGTCTTTACCATTGGGATGTACGCCCCGGTCAATATAGTTACGGGTATGTCACAGCAAGAGCAAGACGAAAGGCAGAAGTTTTGGGAGAGTTTGAGAGATATTTTGAGAAAATGTAAGGGTAACGAAAAATTGATCTTGTAAGGGGATTTCATTGGATGGGTGGGAGTAGAACGAGATGGATTTGAAAAGGTGCTTGGTACATACGAGCGTGAATGAAAATGGAAAAGCACTGCTTGAGGTTTGGAGTGGAGCTTTTGTGTGACAAACACCATGTTTGATCACAAAAGGATACATATTATGTATACGCGTGAGGCGAAAAATGTTAGAAGAAGTATGATTGATTTTATAATAGTAGATGAACGATTGAAAAAGAATGTTTTGGATACGAGGGATCGGCATCCACACAGACCACTTCTTGGTGTTGAGCTGGATAAGTGGGCTCTTTAAAGGATGGCAACACCGAGAGCATAACGAAAATAGAGTCTTAAAAAGAATAAAAGCAGAAAATCTACAAGAGAAAGATGTGAAAGATGAGTATAAAAGAAGATTGATAGCAAGATTTCAGAGGTTCGATGGTATAAATGATATAGATGAATTGTGGCAGTCCTTTAAAAAAGAGGTAGTATGTGTAGCGTCTAAAGTATGCGGTGTGATCAAGTGAAGGAAAATACGAAAGGTTAAGTACATGGTGGGACAAGGATGTACAATCAGCAGTGTCAGAGAAGAAGAAAGCTTGGTTAGATTGGTTGGCTGTCAGAGCAAATGAAAGAATGGGAAAAGCAACGAGCGAGGACACAGATAAAGCAAGAAAAGAGTTTGTTAGGTCAAAAATAATAGTAAAAGAAATGGTTAAAAGGAAAAAAGAGGAAAAGAACGATGAGTCTGATAGCAGATTATCTGACGATTTCCGGAGAAACATTAAGTTTTTCTGGAAAGCCGTTCGTGCAGTTCGAGGAAGAACTCAATCCTTAGAATACACATCGATCAGAGACAAGAATGGAAGGATAGTGAATCGTGCGTGCTGAAGAGATGGATAGAGTATTTTGAATGTTTATTTGAAAGAACGGCGATAGAGACATCGATCGATGAAATGAATGGTAATAGCAATGATGAAAGCGATATTGGTGTGGATGAGATTGTGAAGACGTTGGGAAGTATGAAATTAGGTAAGGTTGCAGGATATGACAGGATTACAGTTGAAATGCTGAAGGGCATCATAGTTGGTCAGCTGCAGCGCTTATAAAACTTGTGCTGGATCACCGGCCGAGTACCTGATGACTGGGCCACAGCGGTGGTTGTGCCTCTTTATATGGGAAAAGGCTCGTAACAAGACTGCAAGAAATATAGAGGCATTAACTTTCTCAGCATTGTTGGCAAATTGTATGCAAAGGTACTGATTGAAAGAGTTATGAAAGTAACCGACAAGAAAATATGGGATGTACAAGCGGGATTCCGAAAGGGTATGGGATGTACGGATCAGGTTTTTTCCTTGCGAATCATAGCCGAAAAGTTTTTGGCCAAAGGTCAAAAGGTCTATTGCGCATTCGTGAATTTGGAAATAGCTTACGATAAAATGGTGAGGAATGCAATGTGGTCGGTGCTGCCAATGAATGGAGTGGACAGCAGCCTCCTTCGAGCTCTGAAATCCTTTTATGAGGATTCTAGAGCTTGTGTGAGGATAAACGGGGCATACACTGACTGGTTTACCATCGAGAATGGTGTTAGACAGGGATGTGTAGCGTCGCCGTGGCTGTTTAATCTCTTCACGGACAGTTGTTTGCAAGATTTAAAACATAGTGACGGCGGATTAAAGATGAATGGGCTACTCGTCAAATGCCTCCTTTATGCTGATGATCAGGCAATATGATGAGTTGCAGGAGATGGTAACAATCATGCATGGTGCGTTAGAGAGGAAAGGAATGAAAGTGAATGTAAGTAAAACGAAAGATACGGTTTTTGAAAACGAGGAATGCGTTACGGCTTGTAATGTTTGATGTTTCGATGGACAGCGAGTGGAACAAGTGAATGAGTTTGTTTACTTAGGTACGTTGTTTACAAGAGATGGTAATAATGAAGAAGATATTGAAAGAAGAGTTAATGAAGGTAATAGTGTGAATTGAGCTCTGAAAGCGTTTATGAACAGTCAAAACGTGTCCAAAAAGGCACGTTTGGCTGTGCATAGATGTGTGTTAAGGCCTACCCTAATGTATGGTAGTGAAAGTTGGGTATGGCGGAAGAGACTTGAAAGTAGAATAAATACTGTAGAACTGAGAGCACTGAGAAGTATGTGTGGCGTGTTTTTGACCGACAGAGTAAAAAATTGTGTGATACGAGAGTGGTGTGGGGTAAAAGAAGATGTAGTGACAAGCATCGAGAAATGCATGTTAAGATGGTTTGGGCACATGAAGAGGCTGAATGACGAAAGACTGACAAAGAAGATATATAAGGCAAATGTGAATGGGACAGGACGAAGGGGAAGACCTAGGCGGACGTTCTCTGACTAGATTGGAGACATCCTAAAAAAAGGGCAGATGAGAAGTACCCTGAACAGAAGAACATGCATGAGAAACTTGATGGGAGTGAATGAAGCAAGAGAGGTTTGTCAGGACCGTTGCAAATGGCGCTCCGTAGTCTCTGCCTACCCCTCCGGGAAACAGGCGTGAGTCTATGTATGTATGTTTGTATATGTATGCGTTTATACAGATGGACAGGATGAGAAGGGAATTTTTTCATATACATACATAATATGTATAGATCGGATTAAGTATGAGTTGAAATGTATACCTTTAGCTGAGATATAATAGAAACAAGTAATGCTGATAATTCTGCTATTGTACACGACTAAACAATGAACATTGTTAGTTTGATGAAACCAGAAAGATATAGAACCGAATAACATGAATCAAATTTAGTTTGAACGTATCCAACACATGTAAAAATAGAAGGATAACACAATAGCACCGGTACTGAAAAACGCGCTCATCTAATTCACCTAAACGACTCCGCTATTCATGCAGCTAGTGTTAAAGTAATTTCCATTCAATCTATTACTACGACGTAAACATTTTCGCCTAAGGCTACAAAAAATGATCGCAAACTATTTATCGTTTTTTCTCTCCACGGATAAGGAAAGAGACAAAAGTACTTACGTTGATGTTGTTTACGTCAGTGAAAAAGTCAACGAAAATAGAACATTAATTCTTATGTGTAACTATTTACGCAGTCTTCAAACCACTTACAAACAAAAACAAAACATTCTATTAGTACTTTTTGTACCTCGGAATAAACATGGACGCATAACTTAGTAGGTACTACGGCAGCCTCCCAGCAAATGGTGTGGAATTGTTCGCACATAAGATTACATGTCATGTAAAACAGCCCAGAAGTTCAGCAATAATATGCATTAAAAGAAAGTTTCCAGTAAGAAGATAAATAAGAAAATAAATTGTCCGTCTATTTTCTCCTTGTTTTCATCATATTTTTATTTGATTTGTAAACAACGCTTCTGGAATTATCGTTTCGACACAGTTTTTATTTGTATTTAAACCACGAATTGCAAATGAGATACATAATTTTTCTTGTTAAGGGAGGAAATCTTCAAATTTTCTTGACAAAAGTAGGTCAATGGCAATTTTATTGCTATAAAGTATAGCTCTGTTTGTAAATCTCGGTTGCTACATCTTAAGTAAAAATTCAGTCAATATTTAAGTGAAAAGTTACGACCTTGTTGTAATGGCTCGATGACGGATATTAATATCAATAATAGTTACTTTAATTTATTTATTATTATGTGTGCGTAAAACAATTTGAAAACAGCGCAATAGAGGGTAGTGTAACGGCAGACTGAATCGCACTATAGTTTGGTTACTTTGTGGGGTACGCAACGGCGGCTTTAGCAAAAATAACGGCTTGGTAAAAATAAAATTATTCGTGTTCTGTTATGCTGTGTTTTATTACAAACAAGAGGAGGTCCGTAGTTTTTTGATCTTATAGTTTCTTCCCAATCCCGTCGAAATTTCGTGTAATCCCTTTTTAGTGTATCCCAAATTTTAGTTTATTGAGCGCAATCAATCAAACATTAATCAATCAATCTTTTTTTTTTTATACATATTTCATCTATTGTACAGGCATTCAAATGTAGTAATAAAAATTCGCTTAATTAGTAGGAACAATAATAACATAATAGACATATATTAAAATAATAAGGAATTAAAATAAAAATAAAATGAGATATTTCATTCTATTACATAATTTTATTTTTTTTTCCTTAAAAGCAAAATCTTTTCAAGGTATTTTCTTAAAAAAGTCCTGTATAAAATAAAAACTTTCCTCTATGAGCCAGTCCCGTAAAATAGTACAGAATCTTCTCTGTGGGAGTTCGGTGATCACCCTCGGTAAACTATTAAAAATGAGTGGTGCCATATATATACAGGTACGTCAAAATAGCTCTAATTGTGGCACCGGCATTTTAAGAGGCAGGTGAGAAGTCTGTCTCTTATTCTGGGTTTCATTATTTTCAAAAAGATACGGATGAAATTTGACAAATGGCTTTGGCTGTGCGTTATCTGTCAGTCAGTCAGCAACGAAATAATTTAATGAATACAGATTGTAATCGTATTAAATCATTGTACCGATTATAGATAAAGTTTAGTTAATTTTATAAAATTAATAATGTTATCAATAAAATAGCACAGCATAGTTATAATTTTATTCAAAAGTCAAATCGTTCTCAATAACTATAACCATATTCGAGAAATTATTATGATTCCAATAAAAAGATTCTTCCTATGTGAACAGTCAACGTATCAATGATGGCACATCATAGAACCTGTAAAAGTAATGGACTAAAATACAGTTAGCAAAATGTCGATATAATAGATCTACCACCTTCGTTTACAAAAACTACAACAGAAAACAAAAATCTATGGCAAAAATAAAACACTTATAAATAAAAAAATAGTTGCAATAGTTTTGCACTCTCAGCAACAATTAAACTTTTGTAATGACCCATTAAAATGCCTAGCAGTAATTATTGTCAAAACACATTGCTCAGTAAAAACCTTCGGCAGACCGTGATAAGCGAAATCCGATTATTTTCAAATAACGATGCGAAAGTAACAAACTTTATATTGGAAATGATATTGTTGGCTTGCTTTTCATTAAGCTCTGAGTTTTAATTAATATTACGTAAATTAATATTATATGATCATGAGACTTTTGAAGTTGATGTGTACTTGGAAGAAATTTTTACTTTTTGAATGTTGAAAGAGTTACTGTACTGTTTATACTTCTTTGTCATTTATTTGATTTGTGACTGTTAGGCAATATTTGGTAAACGTTTCATGAGAAGTATTATATATAATTTCATAAGCTCAGATAATATTAAACACGATGACATAAAAGCTTCTGTCAGATTTGGTTAGATTAGAAAGCGGGCTACGGGCTCCAAGGTGGAAGTTTTACATGCAACCGGGATACTACCAGGACGATAATCATGATCGTCGGAAATATTCTGAGGCATGGTGCTATCGCTTCATTACCATATAATTGCCATAATACGCTGACATACGCTTAAGAGTGACTTAGGTACGGAATCTGTTGCGTCAGTTAAAAATATTTAAGGTGGTGAAACATATAGACTATAGACTCACGCCTATATCCCCGAAGGGGTAGGCAGAGGTGTACTATTACACCCATATTTCGCCATGAATTTTTAGGTCCCACGTAATAAGGGGCGAGCCTATTGCCGTACCGGGCATATTACCAATAACCAATATTACCTATTACTGAGAATTTCCTAACGGAAAAACCCAATAACACTTTGAAATATATTCTTATTTATTACACAATGAAGCAGAATGAATACCTTTTGTTGAAAACGTGTTATCCCCTGTTGTACCTAGCCACACCGAAATTAAGCATTTTTATCGATTCTTTTGTCACTACTATAATAAAACCAAGAACCCATACATATTTGAGTAAAACCTGAACGCTAGCAGTTAGAAGCACAATACAAAATTATAGTTAAGAAATCTCACAACAAAAAATACAATAAACTTATTCTCAACCTTAAGTAGGTACTCGAAAAGAGGAAGCACCAAAAATAGTTAGAGATTGAATGTTATGTTAACAATGGAATTTTTCATCCCTCTCTCTCGTCTGTTAAATAGGGTAAACGGGACAGTTCCTGACTGATACAAATTGCGGCTTAATCCAACGATTGAGCGTGAACTATGAGAGTCGTTACGCGGATCCAGCCAGCGTAAAAGTCCTTCTTTGTCGCTAATGTGCCATAAAAGGAACGCTGTCCTCATGGCCAACGTTTTTGACGGTCAATCGGGCTAAGGACGACGAATGGAGATTGCACCCTATTTTGTTGGTGGAATATTAACTTGTTGACAATATACTCGTACATAAATTAATTTAAAGTTTGTTATACACGATTGTATCACCCGTGAATATGTTTGATGAAATTGAAGTGCGCTATTAAATCGGATAATTTTAATTTTACTACGAAGTCGACGCGGCAGATTAAATACTCGGTGGAAAGTCTCTCGAAAATTCTTTCGAACGTGGTATTCCAAAAGTATCACACGTTAATATCAAATGAATTACGAGTAAATGGAGAATTCTAAAATATAAAAATATACGATTATATGTTGACATAGTTCATGTAGGCAAGAAAGATGCCAGCAGCGATAGCGAAGATGTTAGTGCGTGCTGTGGAATTGGGTTCGATTCCACAGCACGCACTAACATCTTTTCGGAGTTGTGCGTATTGTGGTTAAAGACATTTATTTTTTCTCAAAAGATTCACAATCGCTTACAGAGAAAATACAATATACAATTACAATATAGTGTAATTATTAAAAGTGACAGGCCGAATCAAATAAAAACAAAATAGTTAGTAAGTGTAGGTAGTTGTAAACATAATAGTAGATTTAGCGAAACCGCGCATCGAGACTCAGGTAAGCGTAAGTATGTTGGGAGTTGGATGAATGCAACTAATGTTTATTAAGGCCTATGACACAGTGACAGTTAAAATTTATGTAAATATGAAATATGTTTTTATACTTAATAACCATTTTGCATGTATGCTGTTATATTTATATCCACTGGATGTGTGTATGTATTAAGCTTTAATTTATAAAGTGATATTTATCAATAATCATCCCGTATTACAATACATGTACCTAAATGTATAAATAGGAAATATGTACACATATAATTATGTATGATATATTATATCTATAATATGTAACATGTGCTCATTTTATTGATATTATGTCACTATATATGTGTTTATGATATTTTTATGTAACGCTTTATAATATAATATGGGGAAAGACAGTGTAGACAATAATTATATAATGTATGTTAGTTACGAAAAAGCCTTTAAAATGTGGCATTTCAACAACCTTTTAAATATTGAAAGAGATTTTGCATCTTTTATACTCTTTGGTAATTTATTATAGGTTTGGGCACCTTCATATAATATACTTTTTTTGCCGTAATTTGTCCTTGGTGTTTTCAAGTAGATATTATTGGATTGTCTAGTCATACGTTTGTGGTAGTGATTTCGTTTTGTGAATTTAATGTGCGAGTGTGTGTCGGTTGTTAGGATTTTTCTTATTAATATACAGACGTTATATTTGTGTAATTGAGCAAGATTCATTAGTTTAGTTTCTTTATATATCCGTTCTGTAGGGGTTAAATAGTGATATCCAAATAAAGTTTTAATTATTTTGTTTTGCGCTACTTGTAAACGTTCTAAGTTGGTCTTGGCGGCAGATCCCCAGACTTCGATCAAGTAATCTAATTGAGACTTAACCAATGAGTTGTATATAGTGTATCGCACATATTTCGGTAAGCATCGAGCTATGGCTTTCGGTAAGGCACCGTTAAGCGAGATTAGTTTACTTCGATTTTTTTCAATATGCAATTTCCATGTTAGTTGATTGTCAAGTACTAGACCTAGATATTTTTCTTCCTTTACTCTATTTATAATTTGATCATTTATCGTAAGAGGACTATAGTTGCCTATCTTTTTGTTTTTAGCTGTGAAAATAATATAATTAGTGTTTGACGTATTAATCGTTAGCAGATTTGATTGCAGCCACGTGTGCAAAATATTTACATCGCGTTGTGCTTGAAAAATAACAGTATCTATTGAGTTACCATAATAAAACAAGCTTGTATCATCGGCATAGAGAGTGATGTCTCCTTCTAATTCAATCTCATGAATATTATTTATATAAATTAGGAATAGTAAAGGTCCCAATATTGATCCTTGTGGAATTTCGTAATTTATCACCTGTGGCTTACTCTGACACTCATTAATTTTAACAACTTGACGCCGGTTTGTAAGATATGATTCAAGCATTTTATATGCTTTTCCTGTAATACCTATAAGCTGTAATTTCATTAGAAGTATTCGGTGACTAACGGTATCAAAAGCTTTTTTTAAATCGATGAATATTCCTAGAGCGATTTTCTTTAGACGCCCGAAAGAAGAATAAATACTGTAGAACTGAGAGCACTGAGAAGTATGTGTGGCGTATTTTTGACCGACAGAGTAAAAAATTGTGTGATACGAGAGTGGTGTGGGGTAAAAGAAGATGTAGTGACAAGCATCGAGAAATGCATGTTAAGATGGTTTGGGCACATGAAGAGGCTGAGTGACGAAAGACTGACAAAGAAGATATATAAGGCAAATGTGAATGGGACAGGACGAAGGGGAAGACCTAGGCGGACGTTCTCTGACTAGATTGGAGACATCCTAAAAAAAGGGCAGATGAGAAGTACCCTGAACAGAAGAACATGCATGAGAAACTTGATGGGAGTGAATGAAGCAAGAGAGGTTTGTCAGGACCGTTGCAAATGGCGCTCCGTAGTCTCTGCCTACCCCTCCGGGAAACAGGCGTGAGTCTATGTATGTATGTTTGTATATGTATGCGTTTATACAGATGGACAGGATGAGAAGGGAATTTTTTCATATACATACATAATATGTATAGATCGGATTAAGTATGAGTTGAAATGTATACCTTTAGCTGAGATATAATAGAAACAAGTAATGCTGATAATTCTATAATTGATATATATATATATATATATATATATATATATATATATATATATATATATATATATATATATATATATATATATATATATATTATTAAATACACCATACTACAATTTACACTTTGTAACTTAACACACACTTTGTTACAAGTATTATTACTGTATAATATGAATATAATTATCTCCAGTATTACAGCTGGACCGTGCGAAGTGTACAGTCCTGTGGTCGCCCAACGAAATGTGTCAGTTCTTCCGGGTCTTCTCACGATTCCCCTAGGGGAACCGGGGGGAAACTGATACAGGTTGTGTACTGTTTCAGTGGTGTCAGCCGCCGCCTGCAACTGCAGACGGGTCACGGGGTTGTGGTCGTTGCCACTGATGTCATATCCGGGCGTCTTGTCCGGATGTGCTTCACGCTGCTAGCGAGACCTGACCCCACCGGCAGTATTCCCAAGAGGGGAACGTCCGGTGAGCGATCTACGAGCCAGCGGCGGCTTGTTTGGTGGGGGCTACGCTTACGTTGGCGAGGTCGAGCTTGCCGGGGGAGGCTCCCGACAAGCGCCCGTCAGCCGACGTGAGCGAGCTGGAGTCTATCCGGTGTGGTTGCTGCGGGGATTAAATCCCGCGGCAGTGGTCGGTCCGGTGGGCGCCGATGGTAAGGCGCCAGCTCCCGCAGGTGGCGGAAGGATGACCCGTCAGCACGGGCGAACATGTTGGCGCTCAGGCGACCGATGAAGTTGTCGAGACTCTCTATGCGTAGGTCCCTGGAGATGACGTCGTTCCTCACGTAGCGAGGGGCGTCTACAACGGCGCGTAGGGCGAGCGACTGCTGCGCACGCAACCGTTTGCGGAGGGTCTCCGCAGCCAGCGCGTACCACGCTGGGGAGGCATAGGTGAGGCGGGTGCGGATGTATGCCTTGTAGACAGCCAGCTTCGCACGGAGGGGAAGTCCGGACGCCAAGACAGGACGCAGGAGAGCTCGTGCGGTTCGCGCTTGGCCAACAACGTTCTTGACGTGTGGGGCCATCGTGAGACGACGGTCTATGGTCACGCCGAGGTATTTCACCGTCGGGGACCAGTCGACGTGGTGTCCGAGCATGGTGAGAGGCGGGGGCAGTCTCCGTCCACCCATGGAGATCGCCTGGGTCTTCGCCACGTTGACCGTCAGTCTCCAGTCTTCCAGCCAGGGCGGGAGTGCATCCAGTGCGCGCTGCATCTTAACCGCCGCGTGAACGGGGTTAAGGGAGGTGGTGATGTAGGCAGCGTCGTCTGCGTACAGCGCCAGCATGGCGCCTCCAGCGACGGGGATGTCGTCCGTGTACCTACTGTAGCACACGGGCGAGAGGCAACTCCCTTGAGGGACGCCGGCTCTGATGGGGCGCTCTGTTGACAGGACGCCGTCAACTGTCACTTGAAAGCGCCTGTCTTGAAGGAAGGTGGCCACAGTCTTAACTACTCGGCGGGGAGTAGTAGACGTGGACAGCTTATAGACCAGGCCGGCGTGCCAGACGCGATCGAACGCCTTCTCCATATCGAGAAGTACTGCGACAGGGCTCTCCCTCTTGTTGAGGGCCACCGTCATGTGGTGCAGTACTCTCGCGAGCTGGTGTGTCGTGGAGTGTTCGGCTCGGAACCCGAACTGCTCGTCGCGTGGCTGGATGTGTGGTGTAAGATGCAGCAGTAGAAGCTTCTCGAAGACTTTCGAGAGTGTCGACAGCAGCGTGATGGGCCGATAGCTTTCGGGCTTCAGAATGTTTTTCCCGGGCTTGGGCAGCATTATGACTCGGCCGAGTCTCCATGTTGCGGGAAAGTTGCTTGTGCGGAGGATGCCGTTGAATAGCTGCGTCAACGACGCAATTGCTCGCGGAGGTAGGTGACGCAGGGCTTCATTGGTGATCCGGTCGGGACCAGGGGCTTTCCGCAGTTTGGTGCGGCGAATCATTCGCTGCACCTGACCCGGGGAAAAGACTACTGGGTCTTCCGTGGGGGCTATCGGCGATTGGAAGTAGTACTCCAGACGCTGCTGGATAGCTTCTACATGCTGCATGTTGGAAGCTGGATTCGGCTGGAACTGGGTCTCCAGGTGCTCGGCAAAGATCTCCGCTCGGTCCTCGGGGCGGTAACGTGGGGTGCCGTCACCAGCCAGGAGGGGCCTAATCGGAGGTTGCTTCCCGGAGAGCTGGCGGCACAGACGGTGGATGCCTGACCAGTCTTCACCTGCTCGCTCGATGGTGCGGTGCCAGGACTCGGTGGCGACTGTCTCCAGTGCACTCGAGATCTTCGCAGCCAGAGCGTTGAGCTGGGACTTCATGGTCGGGCATCGGGTGCGTTGCCATTGGCGTCTCAGCTTCCTCTTCCTCTCGATCATCGCCATGATGTGAGCCGGGAGTTGGGGAGGTCGACGTGTCGACGCAGCGTCCAGACGCGAGACTCGAAGCGCTGTGTTGATAACGCTCAGCGAGTGTGTCGACGTCTGCGTGGGTCTCGATCCGGCGATAGGGCGCGTGCTCCGCCATGTAGTCGGCGAATGCTTGCCAATCCTGGCGGTGACGAGAAGGTGGCGTCACTGTTCGAGCCGGAGCACTCGACAGTGTGAGGAGTACAGGTTGGTGGTCCGAGAGGAGGTGGTCGTCCAGGACGTCGATTGATGGTGCGGTCGGCAGGCCGCAGATGACCGTCAAGTCGATGACGTCTGGTGTGAGGGCTGCCTGGTACGGGTAGTGCGTCGGGACCTCTGGTCCCAGCACGTCGTAGCCGTTGCGGTCTGCATCGTCCAATAGACGGCGGCCGTCAGGGCAGGTGGTGGTGGAGTTCCAGGCCGTGTGTTTGGCGTTGAAGTCGCCCGCGACTATGGTTGCGTTCGGCGAGTCCAGCAGGGCGTGAACATCAGCCGTCGCTAATCTGTTGTTGGGCGGCTTGTAGAAAGCAAACACACGGATGGGGCGGCTGTCAATGCAGACTTCTACGCCAAGAGCGTACGACGACTGCAGCGTTGGTACAGGCAGCGGTTGGTGGACGATCCTTCTCTTTACTAGGACTGCTAATCCCCTGTACGCAGTCCCAGCTGGAGAGATGTGGTCCTCTCGGTAGACATGGTACCCTGGCATCTTGAAGGAGATACTGGCCTTAAGGTGCGTCTCGTTGACGAGGGCAATGTCAACCTGCCGCTGGGAGAGTAGCAACCTTAAAAGCCTGGTCTTTTCGGGGGACACTCCGTCGGCGTGTCAGTTGTAGTACGGCACTGGTTTATATAGTAAAATACCCCCACCGTTCGGCGATCACAGGTTGTCAATTGATTCTCTTATTTTATTATAACAAAATTATGTTACAGAGTTGGAGTAGTCTTTAAAATATATTAAATGATACAAAATGCTTATAAGTAATTAACAAATTTAGCATTTATTACATTGTTTAAATTGGAACATTAAAACAATGTTTTAAATGATAACTGTAGAATGTGTTACATAATTTAATTATTAATCTGGCAACCCGTTTGTAACGATGTAAAATACTTATTTTAATATTAATATTTATGGAATTGATTACATAAATGCCGTGTGGTTGACGGCATAGAATACAAGTGTCACCACCCCTTATCTTCATATTGTGTGTATGTGTGTGTTATTGGGTTTTTCTGTCACGAAATTCTCAGTAGAAGCCTAGAGTCTGGAAATGTGCCCGGTACGGCAATAGGCTCGCCGCTTATTACGTGGGACTAAAGTAGATCTGGCGAAAAGTGGGTGTAGAAATACACCTCTGCCTACCCCTTCTGGGATAAAAGGCGTGACGTTATGTATGTATGTATGTATTGATTACATAATTAAACTATAAATATGACATCCTATATGTATATATATTATTCTAACAAACGCAATAAGCTCCAAAATCACCGACTCCATTTTGTGCCTTTTACACCAATACATAGTGTGACTCCTGAGGAAGGTTTAGGTATAGTCTTGTATCTAATAAAATCAAACACTGCTAAGTAAATCTATACAGTCATATAAATAAAATTGAAGTGTCTGTCTGTGATTTCAAAATAACTATGTTTTTTCAAGTGCATATAGTTAGTTACACGATTCTAAGTCCAAAACAACCCTTTTTAACATTTGTATCCGTCTGTTTGTCCGTCTGTCTGTCTGTCCGTCTGTCTGTCTGTCCGTCTGTCTGTTTGTCTTACTGTTCGTCCGAGGTAATCTCTGGAACGGCTGAACCGATTTATAGACTTCAATTTGACCCAGTAGTTGGAGCTATTGTCGCAATAACAAGTCTTTACTTCTTCTACTCATCTATACATATAAATAAAATTGAAGTGTCTGTCTGTGATTTCAAAATTACTATGTTTTTTCAAGTGCATATAGCTACTTACACGATTCTAAATCCAAAACAACCCTTTTTAACATTTTTGTCTGCCTGTCTGTCCGTCTGTCTGTCTGTCTGTCTGTCCGTCTGTCTTTCTGTTCTCCGGGGTAATCTCTGGAACGGCTGAACCGATTCAAATGAGACTTTTACTGCAAGGTAGATGACTTTATAGTGCTACATATAAGCTACAATTTAACCCGATGGGTAGCGCTGCTGTCATGATACTGAATCTTAGTAGTATATATACCTCTATGTGTACTTATATTTTCAGTTTTTATTAACTTTCAAGAATCGCCAGGCGTATTAAAATTTTATTTGGCTGAGATGTAGTTTATATATTTTAGGCGTCCAGAACGAATTTTACGATCGGGCTTAATTGAGGAGGTTGTAGGGTTCGCGCAAAGTATAAAAGCTAAAATAAAATATGATAATTATCCGCGTGCGAAGCCGGGTACCAGCTAGTAATTAATATTTGTCGTCTAAACCAATCACAGCTAAGTGATGAGCTATTTGTCTAACTGGTGAGCTGAATTCAAGTAGTTGTAAGCATCTCCATAACGCTGCATATTGTCCTTTCAAACCAAGGCTTGTCTGTTTGCTTAAGGCTTCAACTAGGTTAGGATGGCTTGTTGATTTGACTTTATTATATTTGGCTAACAAACTGTAGATGATGGTTTGTGATCATCAGATTGTTACTAACTCTTTGTGAAAAATTGACACATATATGTAGCTATTTGCGTGAAATTAAAATATACATTTTGAGTTTAATTTATGTAATTACTTAATTTCATTATATATTTTGTCGAAATCAATTGTATTAACTACCTTTGCTGATCATATGCACAGCAGTACTCATTCATGACGTGAAAATATCAAAAAGGTTACAAATAATAATGCAGATCATGATTACAATGGGTAGAAAGTGGTCCACTAATTAGCGGTAAGCATACGAAAGAGAGAAACAAATACGAAATACACACCATATAACGGTGACACTGACTTTTAGCTCAGTTCGTCTAATTCTAGAAAGAGAAAGGAAGATTCTGATAGTGTAGTTTTAGGGTTCCGCACCTCGAAATGAAAAGACAGAACCCTTCTTCTCAGCATGTCTTTTTCGTCCACTGCTGGACGTATGCCTCTTGCATGGCCCTCCACTCCGCTCTGGATGCGGCGATTCTTGTCCAGGTCGGCCCAGCCGTCTTTTTGATGTCGTCCGACCATCTGGCTGCTGGTCTGCCCACACTTCGGCTTCCCGTCCTGGGTCTCCAATGCAGGGTTCTCTGGCTCCATCTGTCGTCATCTCTCCGGCATATATGGCCGGCCCATTGCCACTTTAGGCTCGCAACTCGTTCGCCAATATCAGTGACTTTGGTGCGTTTGCGAATGTCCACGTTTCTTATTTTATCTCGCAGAGAGACGCCGAGCATTGACCTTTCCATAGCCCTTTGTGCCACTTTAAGGCGATGGATTAACCCAACGGTAAGCGTCCATGTTTCGCAAGCATAAGTCATTACTGGGAGAACACATTGGTTGTATATCCGAGTCTTAAGTGTCTGTGGGATTGTGGACTTAAGAACATAAGCGAGCCTGCCAAATGCTCCCCAACCCAGTTGTATCCGCCTGTCGATTTCCGCTGATAGCGAGTCTTTATTAAGTACAATTTTATGACCCAAGTAGATATAGCTGCTAACTTGTTCAATCGTTGCGCCTTGTATTGAAATTGGTGCACTGCTAGTGGTGCTCATCCACTTCGTTTTTTCCAAATTCATTTTCAGGCCAACTCGTAGAGACGCCTGACTTAGATCTCCGAGCATTACTTCTAGATCTTTTGGCGACTCACTGAGTAGAACGATATCGTCGGCGAAACGCAGGTGGTTTAGATACTGACCGTCAACATTGATGCCCCTGCCCTCCCAATCAAGAGTCTTAAATATATCTTCCATGGCATTTGTGAATAGCTTCGGAGATATTACATCTCCTTGGCGTACGCCCCTCTTGATTGGTACGGTGGTTGTTGTGCCCTGGATTTGTACCGTCATTGTAGCTGCTCGGTATAGGCTTTTCAGAATTTGGACATAGCGGTAGTCGACACGACATCGCTGTAGTGAATTAAACACAGCCCAGTGCTCCACAGAGTCAAATGCCTTTTCATAATCTACGAAGGCAAGGTAGAGTGGCCGGTTATATTCTTGTGATTTTTGTATCACTTGCCTTAATGTAAATATATGGTCGGTTGTGCTATAGCCGCTTCTAAATCCCGCTTGTTCCTTGGGTTGGTGTTCATCGAAACGCTTTGAAAGTCTTGATGTAATAACGCGGGAGAACACTTTATACACTTGACTCAACAGCGAGATAGGGCGGTAATTTTCAAGCTTGGTTTTAGCACCTTTCTTATGGAATAGGACGACAATACTATCAAGCCATTTGGTTGGTATGCTACCAGTGAAAAGCGCTTCGTTGAAGAGCAAACGGAGTTCCTTTAAGATGGTATGGCCTCCTGCCTTTAGCAGTTCCGTGGTTATACCGTCTTCTCCGGGTGCTTTATATTGCTTGAGTTGCTTTATTGCCTGTTTCACTTCGTAGCTACTTATTTCCGGAATATCTTCAGTATAATGTCTTGTCAGAGGGGCTCGTTTATCTCTAGTATCTACGTTAGCGGGTTCACTGGTATAGGTGTTATATAATTTTGAGTAAAATTGGGCAACAGTACTCCTTATACTCGTGATATCCGAGACTATTTCACCTGCATTGTTTTCTAGTTTACTCAGCTGACTTCTGCCACTGCTAATAGCCCTATCAAATACTTTAGGTCCGCGGTATCGTTCAATAAGACGTTGTATCCTTTCAGTATTCCTTTTTCGAATATCGCGTCTTATTGCTTTGCTCCCTTGAAGCTGTGAAAAAAACAAACTTCTAAGCCATCGCAATCAAAACACACAGCTGTTTATGCTGCATATTTCCGAAAATTTAAAACGCATTGGAATCAAAACCTACAGGTACTGTGTACTTAGAACCTTAAAAAAACCCAGAAAAAAAGACCTTGAAATTTTGCACGAAGCAACGTCTTATAGCAAAGATAAAGGAAAAATTGTGAAAATATAATAAATTTTTTTGTGACATATAATTAAAATATTTTAATAATTTTTATGGTACAAACCCTCCCCTTTACTCATGAACCCGTAGAGGTGTAAAATTGTAATTCATCAAATACTCAAATCAAACCTAAAGGTTATTTCCAGGCTATCTAGAATCTTGAAATTTGGCATAAAGCAACCTTTTATAGCACATAGGAAAAATGTGAGCTTATATCAACCAAATCAACCAACTTGGGACCGGCTGTTCGTGAATAATATTTTAAACATGAGATTTTAAACTTATAATTATCACTCAAATCTTTAAATTTTTTCTTTTTTTAAAGTCTACTTTTCCACTATGAATTGATCTTGTGTTGAGGGGAAATTTACTAATATACACAATGAACCAGACTCGAAACAACAATTGACGGATCATACGAAATGTTGCCTCGTGTGGGGATCGAACCAATAACCCTCAGCGTAATATAAAAATATAATTTAAATTGCTTATAATAATAATTAATCAAATTCAAATTTATTTTATCAAACTTATATAGTATATACAAGCAGAATAAAAAAAAACAAAAAAAATGAAAATTCTAATCGACTAAAAGATAAAATTGAGTACCAAATTGAGTTCCTTCTTACATAATGGTAGAAAATCACAGCTACAACTACGATACCACTCTTCGAAACGGGGAAGAAGTCTTATTAACGGTTATCTTCAATCGGCACCATCATTATTTAATCGGACTGAACAATGGTGATAATACTCTATCTACTGTCTCATTTCTTAGCAGCCAACTAAGATTGGGTAAATGAAAAGTCACAGAACAAAAGAGAATATATTTTTAAAGGGTGACGTTAAGAAACCCTACTCAAATTGCAATTCCGCACATAAAAGCTCTTATCTAATACTAATATATAAAGCTGAAGAGTTTGTTTGTTTGCTTGAACGCGCTAGTCTTAAGAATTACTGGTCCGATTTGAAAAATTATTTCAGTGTTAGATAGCCCATTTATCGAGGAAGGCTATAGACTATATAACATCACGCTATGAGCTACAGGAGCGGTGCATAAGCTTTAAATAACGCGGGTGTAACCGCGGGCTCATCTAGTCATATATAAAAACTCGCATATCCTATGAATACCACACAACCCGTTTGAAAACAGGTTACCTGCAAATTGTCCACCCGGAAAAACAGTTTAAAATTACCTCAAAGTTCCTCATCTATACTATAATAAAACTGTAGGGGTGAAAAAGTCTGTACATTAAAGATATTTTGACGAAAATTAGCTAAACAATCAAGGAAAATGCTAAAAAGCAATACTTGATATTTTTTAGAATTTATGTCTGTCTGTCTGTCTTTCCCTATATTGCTAAAGATCTCTAAAATGTCGAAATTGATTTCAATAAAACTTACACTCATGTACAAAGGATACGCAAACCTATAAAACAGTATATGTTACATAACAATCGATTGAGTGGTTTTCGGCGTACAGCTTGACCTCTCGTTTGTACGTAGTCCCAAACAAAACAGGGATCATCCAAAACTGGTTATATATGTGGTGCCATCTATGATCATTATAAGTTTGTTAGTAAAAGTATAGTTTGTCTAAATAGGTACCTTCAAAGTGTTTTATGGCTATTTACCCGACTTTAAAAAAAGAGACGATTCTTAATTTCGTCAGTATATTTTTATGTATTTTCGATAAATAAATAACTGGAACCGAGTATAATTATAGTTATCCTTCCGACCGATAGATGTCACTATTTTCCAATAATTAGCAAAATAAATGTTTCTTGCAAAAAAGACAATAATTATGTATCAGGTATCTTTCTGTTATTAAAAAAATAATAGAGTATAATATTCGGCACTTTCATAAACAAAAAGTCTCTGTGTCGAAGAACAATGGCAGAATTTGGTCCGGGTTTGTTGTGCCGACCTTAAACTACATATGAACAAAACAAATTGTTTTTTTTTTCTACGATTTTTAATATTTTCACTTTGTCTCGTTAAAGTTGGAGTATTTTATGATGATAAAAAGCATTCCAATTGATTACGAATACTTTATTATTTGATTGTTGCCATAGACAATGATGTGACAGGAATAGACGTGAGTGCTATATCCGTATCGATTATTAAATAAGTAATCGATACGATCGACCTTTATAGAGTTGGTTTGGTTTAAAATTCAGTTATTTAATATTTAATCAACATTATATCAATAAGCTAATATTTTGAAGCAAAACAACGTTTAAATCAAATAAAAACGTCACAGCATCGTTTTAATGTTGTATCGATTTCACATAGAATAGATTTAAAATGTGCAGCTCTGCTTTTGTCTTTGGCTGTGCCAGTTAGATGCTACAAAATACTTCCGCGTTTTAATGTCAATCTGACATATGTCATTTGATAATTCAAACGTACCTACCTACATTGTTTAACTTTCATACTATAACTTTCCTTTTACCTACATTGTTCATTCTTAACTAAATATTCAAACACCGATATCTTCTTTTTCCACCTTTCTTGAGTGAAAATAGAATCATTTCTAGACTTTGTTACTTACGCCAATTTATTTGATATATTTTTTTAGTACTGTACGCTTTAATTTAATTTCAGACATTTTGATGTATGGAGATCTGCCATTGTCCTTTATTACCATGTCCACTTAATTTAAACGGTCAATCTCATTTATTTCAAATTATTATGTTTGTATAATAGTTATACATACATACATAGACTCACGCCTGTTTCCCCGAAGGGATAGGCAGAGGCATATTAAACGCCCACTTTTCGCCAAGTTCTGATCCCACGTAATAGGTGGCGAGCCTATTGCCGCTTATCGGGATATTTGGTTTGCCAGAGCCTCATGCGTTGATCGGCAGGTGCACCACTTGCAGGTGAGGTTGGCTTGGGACCCTAAGTTGTTGGTGGGAACCCTATGCATAATAGTTATAATATATAATCATTTAATTTTATTTCAAATGATAAAAACAATGACTATAGATCCTTTTTTCAATAAATTGTCGATTAGTGCATATTATTTTCTATCTCGGTCAGTTTGTATATGTAAACACAGATGGCGTTGAGCAAATGACGTCATTTTCTGAATGACGGTGTTAAGAATCTCCGAGGATTGATGAGGTTTTCGGTTAATTTGCTTTCGTCGTCGTTACACTCGCTGAGCAACTCAGCGCTGTTATCAACACAGCGCTTCGAGTCTCGCATCTGGACGCTGCGTCGACACGTCGGCCTCCCCAACTCCCGGCTCACATCATGGTGATGATCGAGAGGAAGAGGAAGCTGAGACGCCAATGGCAACGCACCCGTTGCCCGACCATGAAGTCCCAGCTCAACGCTCTGGCTGCGAAGATCTCGAGTGCACTGGAGACAGTCGCCACCGAGTCCTGGCACCGCAACATCGAGCGAGCAGGTGAAGACTGGTCAGGCATCCACAGTCTGTGCCGCCAGCTCTCCGGGAAGCAACCTCCGATTAGGCTCCACCTGGCTGGTGACGGCACCCCACGTTACCACCCCGAGGACCGAGCGGAGATCTTTGCCGACCACCTGGAGACCCAGTTCCAGCCGAATCCAGCTTCCAACATGCAGCATGTAGAAGCTATCCAGCAGCGCCTGGAGTCCTACTTCCAATCGCCAATAGCCCTCACGAAAGACCCAGTAGTCTTTTCCCCGGGTCAGGTGCAGCGAATGATTCGCCGCACTAAACTGCGGAAAGCCCCTGGTCCCGACCGGATTACCAATGAAGCCCAGCGTCACCTACCTCCGCGAGCAATCGCGTCGTTGACGCAGCTATTCAACGGCATCCTCCGCACAAGCCACTTCCCCGCAGCATGGAGAATCGGCCTAGTCATAATGCTGCCCAAGCCCGGGAAGAACATACTGAAGCCCGAAAGCTATCGGCCCATCACGCTGCTGTCGACACTCTCGAAAGTCTTCGAGAAGCTTCTACTGCTGCATCTCACTCCACACATCCAGCCACGCGACGAGCAGTTCGGGTTCCGAGCCGAACACTCCACGACACACCAGCTCGCGAGAGTACTGCACCACATGACGGTGGCCCTCAACAAGAGGGAGAGCCCTGTCGCAGTACTTCTCGATATGGAGAAGGCGTTCGATCGCGTCTGGCACGCCGGCCTGGTCTACAAGCTGTCCACCACAGATATAGATCTACATAGATAACGCAACTATCACGATTTGTATTGAAACCAAGCGTGCCGACTTTTTAATACCTACTGTGACGTTGCCTGTATCACGAAGTCGAAGCGATGCGCGACAGTATCGCTTGTGCGATATTCATCGTCTCCTAATACACAACGTCAGATCAAACGTCCGAAGCAAACGCGGCAACGTTATGTGAATAAAGTTTACTTAACGGTAAAACGGACGCGCGGGGACTGAAGTTAGTGGCGACCAAGCTCGACGCTTGGTCGGAGTTCAGACACGCGAAGTGCATGCATTTGCGTTATCTATGTAGATCTATGTCTGTGCTATCCACGTCTACTACTCCCCGCCGAGTAGTCAAGACTGTGGCCACCTTCATTCAGGACAGGCGCTTTCAAGTGACAGTTGACGGCGTCCTGTCAACAGAGCGCCCCATCAGAGCCGGCGTCCCTCAAGGGAGTTGCCTCTCGCCCGTGTGCTACAGTAGGTACACGGACGACATCCCCGTCGCTGGAGGCGCCATGCTGGCGCTGTACGCAGAAGACGCTGCCTACATCACTACCTCCCTTAACCCCGTTCACGCGGCGGTTAAGATGCAGCGCGCACTGGATGCACTCCCGCCCTGGCTGGAAGACTGGAGACTGACGGTCAACGTGGCGAAGACCCAGGCGATCTCCATGGGTGGACGGAGACTGCCCCCGCCTCTCACCATGCTCGGACACCTCGTCGACTGGTCCCCCACGGTGAAATACCTCGGCGTGACCATAGACCGTCGTCTCACGATGGCCCCACACGTCAAGAACGTTGTTGGCCAAGCGCGAACCGCTCGAGCTCTCTTGCGTCCTGTCTTGGCGTCCGGACTTCCCCTCCGTGCGAAGTTGGCTGTCTACAAGGCATACATCCGCACCCGTCTCACCTATGCCTCCCCAGCGTGGTACGCGCTGGCTGCGGAGATCCTCCGCAAACAGTTGCGTGCGCAGCAGTCGCTCGCCCTACGCGCCGTTGTAGACGCCCCTCGCTACGTGAGGAACGACGTCATCTCCAGGGACCTACGCATGGAGAGCCTCGACGACTTCATCGGTCGCCTGAGCGCCAACATGTTCGCCCGCGCTGACGGGTCATCCTTCCGCCACCTGCGGGAGCTGGCGCCTTACCATCGGCGCCCAACGGACCGACCACTGCCGCGGGATTTGATCCCCGCAGCAACCACACCGGATTGACCCCAGCTCGCTCACGTCGGCTGACGGGCGCTTGTCGGGAGCCTCCCCCGGCAAGCTCGACTTCGCCAACGTAAGCGTAGCCCTCACCGAACAAGCCGCCGCTGGCTCGTAGATCGCTCACCGGACGTTCCCCTCTTGGGAATACTGCCGATGGGGTCAGGTCTCGCTAGCGGCGTGAAGCACACCCGGACAAGACGCCCGGATATGACATCAGTGGCTACGACCACAACCCAGTGACCCGTCTGCAGCTGCAGGCGGCGGCTGACACCACCGAAACAGCACTCCACCTGTATCAGTTTCCCCCCGGTTCCCCTAGGGGAATCGTGAGAAGACCCGGAATATTTCGTCGTCGTTGGATTACTTGGATTGGTGTCTCTGTTGTTACTATTGAAATGCTGTTTGTTGAATGTGATTGTTTCTCTGATTTCTTAAATTTCTGTCGTTTGTTCGTGTTCTGTTCTTAATAAGTTACTATACAGGTGTCTCATTATTCTCAATTTCTTACTCCTCACTTCACGTACGTGTAAATCTTTGAGCGGGAGACTGAGGCCTGCGCCTGAATGCAGATACCTCTTGAGTTACTCAACGGGGTTATCTTACTTTCGGCAGGGCTGGCTATTCATAGTCCTGTGTGTATTTTCTAAATAAATCGCAGGTAAAGACACTTGAAACAGGTGGAATCGACCTCCGAACATGTTGTTTTTCACATGGTCAGTTATATGTATGTGGCATGTTCACGAGTGAGCGGTAAAAATAATTTAGGTAAGTACATGTTCTATGTGAAGGTGGTAAAACAGTTAATGTTGTGTATAAAGAAATTCTCTAAAGATATATATTAGGTATATAATATACATATAAAAGTTATAAATATAATATACTTTTGGCATACATTTCATGCTAATTAAATTTCAACATTTACGCGAACGAGGTCGCGGGCACAGCTAGTGGTTAATATATCTGTTGCACGTGGACTTTTATTTTGTTTTGGCCTGCATATGACACCTCACTCAAATTGTTTACCGACTGAATTCATACTTGCAGCTTTAGACAAGAATTGCTTGTTTTGTAGCTTATAGAGCGCTTTTTAAGTTTCATGATATTGTTATACATACAACACGAGACATCAACTGCTTTAGATCAAAATTTTGGTGTATTTTATAAGCTTTGGCTTTACAAGGTCACTTACTTATGAATCACTCTGTCTTTTGATGAAAAAAGTATGGAAATCGTTCAAAGTCTAATCTTAATATATAAAATCCTTGCGTTACTGACTGACTGACAGACACGCTACAGCCGAAACTATTGGGCGCAGGAAGCTGAAATTTGGCATGAATGTTCCTTGGGGACCGTAGGGGTGCACTGAGAAGGAATTTCCCGAATTTCCCACGGGATCGGCCAAAACGGGGAAATGTAAAAAAAATGCAGGGGTAACTGCTGGCGTCCTCTAGTCATTTATATGTTCATAGATTCGTAAAAATACTTAAACCACGTAATTTTTTTAACAGCCTTGATGTAGCAATTTTTCCTACCTGACTGCCCTAAGCGAAACATCCAAAGCAAACTCAGAGGTCATCGTAATTTTTAAGGCCCAGACAAATAATGAATATGCGAAAAATGTAAGAACTATACACTACAATAGAGTGGAATTAATCTTATATTGAGTTGATAAACAGACGTGCCGTTTAATTATAATGTAGTTTTGTTAGTACTAGAAAAATATATTCTTATTAAAGCACATCAAGAAATCAACATACACAGTCATGACTACACCGTGGCTAAAAATGCTCTAAATATAAAACATTTCTGCTTAAACAACCCTTAAATTGTTATATTACTAAGCGACTTTAAAAATGACATGTCAACTAAGCCAGAAGGGTACAAAGCTTCACTCGACCTGCCCTTAAGTCGCTCAACACTAGTTGAGGGGCTCTTTGCAACCCAGTTTCCATTCGTTGATTAAAACTTTACATTAATTCCAATTAGCCTGGAAGGTGTAAGCTGAGATTAAGCTCATTCGTATAATTAATGCTCGGCAGCCCGTGTATGGGTGCACGGCAGTGGGGCCAAGTGCAAATTGCAATACTCGTAAAATGTTAACATAAATAGTATTGACTAGAGAAATTATGCGATGAAGGTATAAAAATATTGAAGCGGGTAATCTGTAAAAGAAATTCGTCGCCTTTAGTTGGCGATAGTTTGGTGCGGTTCACAGTATCATTTTTAATCGTTCATTCATCATTACCCTGCCATAGTTCACTGCTGGATATATGCCTCTCCAATGGCACGCTACTGGCCAAAGTAATTCTGAATTTGCACTTCTTGAGTTCGATTAGCTGTCCGTGTGGTGACGGATTAAGAATACGAATTGTCACCACCCCATATCATCCCATGGGTGTCGTATGAGCCGACAGAGGGAGCATATTATGCAGAGAACAGCACTGTAAGAGAAGGAAACTTGATACAAACCCTATACCAACCCGCTTGGCCAGCGTGGTATAGTAGGCCAATTTCTCCTTTCAAAAGAGAGGCCTAGTCCAGCAGTGGACTGTTAAAAGCTGATGATGAGTTTTATTTGCAGTGAAGTCCTAAGTAAAGCAAAGTCACCATATGAAGCAAAGATGGAGGTTCAGAGTTTCTATTCCTTAAAATTGGTCCAGTAATCTTCGAAGAATAAGGGAATATAAAAGGGCTGATGAGCTACAAATCTACTTGGTATTACAAGTTGACTTAAAAATTATCAATCTCGAGTTACCGACGCAATGTAAATTGATATAACCTCAAAATAAGGCAGTTTTAAAAAGATCCCAAACACGTCACTAATAATAAGCAGCCACTTATCTTAATATCCAAGCTCAAAGTACGTACTTACCCAACTTCATTTAATATTTGCGGCCGAAAGTAAAGATTAAATCGATCTTATCATAGGTTGCTTTTGCTTATCCTTTTGAACGTTTTCATCCTATTTGCCTTTGACCGTCTCGTTATAAAAGAGGTTTAGGCACAGGGGCTTGGCTTAATTTCAACAATAACGGGTTTCTTGAATATATTTTTTCGGCTGAAGCGGAAAGATGTAAAGTTATAACGCCATCTCAGGTGTGAATTTTGTTTATGAATTTTTTGTGTTTTTTTAGGCGGAATATTTTTCTTTTCAGGGGTTAAGCTCTTTTAAAAACGAAATATTATTACAAACTAAGTTTTCGGGCAAAGGGTTGGTCTATATCGTTGTGGGCTTTTGTTTTTGGTTACTTTGGGCTTTAAAAAATAATAACGTGCTCACTCAGTCAAAGAGATATGCGTTAGTGAAATAATTTAAGATTATAAATATTGCTTTTACTTTACGATTTGTAATATACTTATTAACGTATATTACATTATTATAATAATCTTACCCAAACTGCAGCATAATAATTATATTTATAGCTAATTAATAACGTCATATCCTTTGTATGACGATACTAGAGTAAGTGCCTACATAATGCGCATGTGATAAAGTAGCTTTGTAGTGTTAAAGTAGATTATCAATGTATTATCCTTACCAAGAATATTGTAGCTACATTAATATAACAAAGGTGAAGAGTTTGTTTGAATATACAATATCTTAATATATAAAATCCTTGCGTTACTGACTGACTGACAGACACGCTACAGCCGAAATTATTGGGCGCAGGAAGTTGAAATTTGGCATGTATGTTCCTTGGGTTCCTGGGGTAGGGGTGCACTTAGAAGGAATTTCCCGAAATTCCTACGGGATCGGCCAAATCGTGTAAATTAAAAAAAATGTATATAATAATAGTCTACCTGTCCGTGTGGAGACGGATTAAGAATAAGAATTGTCACCAGCCCATATCATCCCATGGGTGTCGTAAGAGCCGACAGAGGGAGCATATTTTGCAGAGAATAGCACTGTAAGAGAAGGAAAACTTGATACAAACCCTATACCAACAACGCGATTGGCCAGCGTGGTATAGTTGGCCAATTCCTCCTTTCAAAGGAGAGGCCTAGTCCAGCAGTAGACTATTAACCCTAGAACCCTACATGGGGTGCAGGTGCACCCCACACCGATTTGATTACTAAATATCTCAATTTATTTAATATCCACGAATTCGCGCGTCGGAGTATTTTAGTTTGGTGTCAACCACTCGCGTTACGTCAATACCGTGACGAGAGCCACTTTATGTGGTCGCCTGTATAAGTGCAATGGGGTGCGCCAGTACACCAGTGTAGTAAAATCGTAAGTTACTTTATGTATTACAATTTATACTTTATGTATAATAATTTATACAATTTATTTCATTTGTATGTAATATGTTATTAAATTGGATTATTTAACAAAACAATACTCTTAAATAAATTAAATATTGATTGATGAACATTTTTTGAACAAATGGGTTTGGAACTGATACATGAACATTTGAAGGACCGTTACCGGATACGAACTTTGAGGCGGGATATAAAAAAGTCCATTGCAGCGATCAAGCGCTGTTCCTTCTCGTGCAAAACAAGGACAGTGTGGCTTTTGTCCAAGGTCCACAGACAGAAAAACCCATAAAAAGGAGCAAAATACCTAATTTGTTTGGAGCATCAGGTAATAGTTGGTGCAAAGTGCTAAAACTATGTTTAACTTTGTATCATAAGGGTGATTTGTGCTCTCAAGTTACTAATTATTTATAATAAAACGAATTTTCATGAATTGTTTTTTATTTTATTTTAGGAATTAGAGTCATTTTAGTATGGGGTGTTCCAGCACCCCAGTGAAGGCAAAACATATACGCCAGATAGTGTAGGATTCTAGGGTGAAAGGTTGATTATGATGATGAATATTCTACCTTATACACACAACACCATCTAATCCCAAACTAAGCAGAGATTGTACTATGCGTACTAGATAATGGATAAACATATATAATTTTTATTTTTGTAAATACATACATATATAATACATGGGAACTACCAAATCAAGATAAACATCTATGTTTACGCACACAAATGTGTGACTTGAGCGGGAAGCGAACCCGCGATCTTCGGCGTGGCGGTAATTTACACTCCCACTACGCCACCGGTCCGTCAATATAAAATGATCTTTGTTATTGTCAACTTAATATTTGGGCGTCCTATAATCTACGTTACACGTGTGGTGACGGGTGAAGAATAGAAGATGTCACTACCTCATTTCATTCCATCGGTGTCGTAAAAGGCGACTAAGGAAAATAGACGAAGCAAATAATATCTTCACGAAGAGACAGAACACTCGACATCAAACCTTATGCATATACATACATAGTCCCATGCCTATATTACCGAAGAGGTAGGCAGAGGTATACTGCTACACCCACTTTTCAGATTTATTTTAGTCCCACGTAATAGGGGCGAGCCTATTGTCGTACCGGGCACATCACCAGACTCCGTGCTGCTACTGAGTATTCGGAAAAACCCAGTAACACTTTTGCCCGATCCGGAAATCGAACCCAGGACCTCCGATCAGCAGTCGCATACTTACATATATAGTAGGATAAATCCTCTTATTTATTGACAGTGATACTGTGAAGCAAATTTGGAGAGGTTTAAGTCCAGCAATGGACTGCAAAAAGCTGTAACAGAATTTACATTTGCCAAGACTCGGTCTTCACTCTAGAACACGACTACTAAAACAGAAGCACCTGAAACCGGCAAGCATGTATGAAAAGAGTGATAAATGTAAAGAAAGCGCGTGAGGTTTGTAAGGATAGAAGCAAGTGGCGTTCTGTTGTCACTGCCTACCCCGATGGAAAAAAGGCGTGAGTATATATATGTATGTATGTAAAACGGTTGTAAGTTTTGTGACAAGAATTTATATGGATTCTTTTTATTTTTATCTTTGCACTATTGGTTCGTTACGGAACCTCGTATTATAATTATACTAGCTGCGCCCCGCGTTTTCACCTGCCGACCTTTCACTTATCGTTCTTGCGAGTTTTAAAACAAACTTTTATTTTAACTTCTTATGAATGAAACCTTTTTCTATAGCGGAAGCAGTCATTTAAAATAACTAGTAATCCTAAATACATAAATAAAAGCATGAGTGACTGGTCTCAAATAGTTGCAATTCAAATGATATAAACCGTTGTTACGTGCGGATGTCAAAAGCACTTATGCAAGTATTACATTGAGACCCGTGTTTATGAATTTCAAACAAAAAAGAACGAAAAGTGTTTTAAACAAATAGCAATGCAGTTGTTAAAAATATACTGTAACATTTTAAATATCTTGTCGTGAAACAGAATGAAATATTCTACTTTCATCTTTTTGTGTGCACTTATTCTGTTTATAGGACGCCCGAAGGCTTCACATGGCCCCAGACACGTTCTAACGATCCTTGTCCCTAGAAAAAAACGGGATCGAAGGTTTTACGTTCATGAAGAAGTACGGTAGTGCTCTGATGCAAATGCCGCAATAAGTGGTCACCAGTACAAGTGGTGACGTCTGACAACATTACTTCACTCTGCTGATATGTTATGAATGGCTAGGTCGGCAATCAAGAAACGCCATGAGTGCTACTGAAATTGTATTCCATAATAATCTAAATAATTCGTGTAAACTTTTTAAATGAATACGATAATGTATAAACTAGAAAAAAAATGCAAGAAACTCAACATGCATGATAATAGACTGAAATACGGTGCTTGTCCATGTAAGTAAGTAAGTAAGTAAGTAATTCTTTATTGTACACCACAAAAATGCAAATACAAGAAAAAGAAAATAATAATAATTTTAACAATAGATGCACAATTGGCGGCCTTATCGCAAACAGCAATTTCTTCCAGGCAACCAGACTATAATGGACATAACCTTAGAAGAAGAAAACGTGATTTGATGGTGTAGTGACAGATGAAACATAACATTTGTTTTAACATATACATATATACAAATAAATACAAAAAATATATATATACTTATAATATATATCTATATAAACATATATATATATTATATATTTCAATATATATAAATATAATCACATATAATCATAAAGGGATTTGAGGAATAATGACGCAATTACATTGACAAATAGTGTTGCTTCAATGCATTTTTGAAAATGCTTAGTGATCTTGCTCGTCTAATCTCAACTGGCAGCGCATTCCACAAACGCACAGCCTGAACAGAGAAGGATTTATCATAGAAGTTCGTGGAATGCGGTGGCATCTGCAATCTCAGATCCTCCGACGACCTCAGGCACTTTGAATGTGTGTCATGAAGGAACTTAAAGTGTTCTTTGAGATACATGGGTGTATTAGGATTGAACAATACATTGTATAGTAAGATTAGAATATGAGTATTCCTGCGAAGACGAATCGGGAGCCACTTGAGCCTGCTACGAAATTCAGATACATGATCATATTTGCGTAAACCAAATATAAATCTTATACAAAAGTTTTGGAGGCGCTCAAGTTTATCAAGTTGCTCCTCATTAAGGTCAAGATAGCTGACATCGGCATAATCGAGTATTGGAAGGAGCAAAGATTGTGCAAGCGCAGTTTTGGTGGATATGGGAAGAAAGTTCCGCAGCCTACGTAATGACCCTGCTGAAGCAAATACTTTACGGCTTGTCTCCTGCATCTGACGGCCCCAGGATAAAGTTCTATCCAGATAAATCCCCAGATTTTTTACATTATCTGCAACTGGTAAAATGTTTCCATCGAATAGAATCTGAGGCAGAAGTGACCAATTGATCTTAGAGATCATCCTGGAACTGCCAATCAGAATGATCTGAGTTTTGGTTGGATTAACCTTAAGTCCATAATTTTTATTCCACTCACAGATTTGCGCCAAGTCCGTATTAATAATAGAAAACGCATTAGATATCGATTCTAATGGTGCCTGTGAGTATATTTGCAGGTCATCTGCGTAAAGGTGGTAGGACGAAATTAAATGTTTGGAGATAGAATTTATAAAAATTGCGAAAAGTAATGGAGAGAGAACGCCACCTTGTGGTACACCGACAGTCGCATTACACCATGAAGAGTATGATTCTTCAACGCGTATACGCTGACGGCGTCCAAACAAGTAACTACGAAACCAGTCAATTACCGTTGGAGATATGTTAATAGAGCGGAGTATGCCAAGCAGGATGTGGAAATCCACGGTGTTAAAAGCATTGCTAAAGTCAAGTAAAGATAGAAGCGTGAGCTTTCCACAATCCATACCCAACCTAATCTCATCGGTGATGTGAACCAATGCCGTGGTAGTGCTATGACCAGGACGAAAACCGGATTGAAAGGGATTTAGGAGTGCATTTTTGGACAGGAAGGTACTTAGTTGTGTATATACAAGACGTTCGAGGACTTTGGAAAGGAATGGTAGTATGGATATAGGTCGGAAGTCGGAGAAGGAGCAGGGTTTGGGTTTCTTTGGCAACGGAATTATTTGTGCATCTTTCCATGCTGATGGGAAGATACCACTAGCAACTGAATGATTTAAGATGTGACATAGGACAGAGAGGATTTCATCAAGGATGGGTAGGATCATGTTTCGGCTGATACAGTCATTACCAACAGCATTGGATGAGATTGAAATTATGCTCTTTTTAACATCACAATCGGAAAATTGCTCGAAAACAAAAGGTGAATATTTGGGAGTTGGGATAAGTGAAAGATCTTTTAAAGTATTCGTTTTAGTTGTCCCATCAAAGTTGGACGAAGCAGTGAAATGTGCATTGAGTGCATCAAAATTTATGTCTTTGGGGATTGCGTCATTGCGCGACTTACCAACTCCCATCGTTCTAAGAAATTTCCAGACTTTAACTGGGTCTCCATTTTCAACAGAGTTGTGAATATGTTGGCGTTGTGCTTTCCTACACACCTTATTGCAGAGATTTCTTGCACTAATATATTTCTCCAAATTATAAGGGGTTGGACGACATTTATACCGCGCCTTAGCTGCAGCTTTTTTAGACATTATGTTTTTGATATCATCAGTCAGCCAAGGCGATGGAAGATGTTTTAACTTTATGGCTTTGATAGGCGCATGTATGTCGTACAACTGAATTAATTTGTCTGTAAATATTTGCACTTTGGTGTCTATGCAGTCTGAGGCAAACAACGGACTCCAATCAAGCTTACTCGCATCTTCGCAGAGCTTCGAACGATCCATCCCACCGAAACTACGCTGCATAATAATCCTCGGTTTAGCCTTGGGTGGGCGTATTTTATAGGAAAGATAGATCAAGTCATGGTAGGAGAAAGCGTCGGCAGAGAATTGACCATGCTTGGAAACAAAGGTAGGAGATGATACAAAAATGAGATCAAGAAGAGAAGGAACAGAGTTTGGAAAGTGATGTGTGGCATCAAGAGGAAGAACAGATAAATTACTAGAGTTTAAAATACGCAAAAGAGTGGACGATCTTGCATCCTGTTTTAAAGTACAAGTGTTAAAATCACCCATTATAATTGTGTGACTGTAAGAAGGAGTCAAAGTTTCTAGGAGGTGTTCAAAAGAAGGAAAGAAGTTTAAGCGTGACGAAGGGGAATAATAAACTCCTAGAAGAACTTTAGAATGATGAAGTTCCACTTCTAAGAAAAGATGCTCGCCGGCGTTAGCAGGTGGTGGCTGCGAAGAAGTGCTTACTACACGATATGGAATTTGGGCACGTAAGTACATAGCAACACCACCACCTCCACCGACCGCACGATCATTCCTTATGAGATGGAACCCAGGAAGAGAGTAGGAAGTTGAGGGTAGACATGGTTTTAGCCATGACTCCGAAACAAGAATAGCGTGTAAGTTCTTACAGTCAAATGTTGCCAGCATATCCGGGAAGTGGGCAGGAATACTTTGAGCATTAATATGGACTACATTAAAGTTCCTCGGCACGTCAGAAAACCGAGTCTGAAGATTATCAGCGAGCGAAGGCAAACTAGCGAAACTGTCATCTAGACTAGTAGCGGTTGCAAAGCTATCATCATCACTGTTTGAGTCAGTCATGACAAATATGTATAAATATTTAATAATAATATACTATAATATATGAATAAATATATAATATTAATATATATATAGGTTGTGTAAATACCTATATAACAAAAGTATAAAAAAAAAAAAAATTTGAAACTACCTAAAATGGTAAGTCTACCTGCCAGTTACGTGTTACACAAAACATGAATAGTCACAATACAATAAAAATAGCACTGTGATAATATAAAGTAATAAACTAAAAAGTAAGATTTTTTTCAATTTCGACAAACCGGGTGAATTGCATTTTTACGACTAACAGATTTCATAGATTAAAAGACTAGTATTCAAAGAACAAATTTTAGAAGTAGACGTTTGTGACAGCTATGACAGATGGCAAAATATGTCAAAGTGAAAAACAGAATTGTATATTTTATAAATAGAAAAATAAAAGGGTAAAACTAAGTAAACAATTACAAACAAAGAAGGTAGAAGCTGTGATATGGAAAGCAATTCACCCATACGTGTAAACAAAGGACAGATAAAAGTTAAAAACCTATTTTTTGGGAGCTGCAGCCCGTCTAGATTTCGCGGTTGTCGTCTTCACACCAGGTTTCTCCGGGTCGGCGCCTTTGATCTTGTCCAGATCTCCCAGGGTCAGAATCCGGTGTCGAAGCCCATCTGCGCCAAGAACGTAGACGGAGCCTTCTCTGGTCCAACATTTCGCAACGCCAAATTTCTCCCTCGCTGCCATGAATGTTGTATGTCGCGACCGGGTTAGAAATTCAGACAGCGTGAGACCAGCCCCTTTTAATTTGGTCTTGGAAAACCATATGCTGTCTCGCACCAAAACACTATGAAGCTTGACTAGAATGGGTCTGGGCTTCTTATTAGATGGTTGACGGCCCATTCGGTGGCAACGCTTGATGTCTGCAGTCGTGAATGTATCAAGCTTGATCTGCTGTTTGACCACCTGACAGACCACATCAGCTGTCTCCTCATTCTTTTGCTCCTCTACTCCATGCAGGAGAAGCATCTTCCGACGGCTGCGCATCTCCATATTGTCGACCTGACGTGCAACAATATCAAACTGCTGAGAAATTGACTTCAAAGTTTGCAATATGAAGTCTTTGAACTTTGCAAATTCCTCTTCCAAGCTGCTGGTACTAGAAGGCTTTGAAGTCTTATGAAGATCCGCTTCAAATTTGGCCATCCGCTCCTCAAAATACTGCTGTAGACCGAGTGTTGAAGCTTCCATAATGTTGTTGAAGTGAAGTGTTATAGATGTGAACTTTTGTTGTGCTACAGTGGAGATAACACTCAACAGGCAGGTACTCAATGTTAGCTATCTTTATTATTCATTAAATTGATATAAAATAAACTTAAACTATTTTATTTTAAAATTTCGTCAACAGCTGATTTAAATACAGGTGTTTGATCTAGAAAATGTCTGTACAAGGATCCATGATCCTTGTACAGACATTTTCTAGATAGTTAGGAAACCCAGGCATTCGGTCCTCATTTAATATTGAATAATATTGTCTCGAACATATCTCTGTTAGTTTTATATTTCAATGGTCGGCAGGTCGGCAATCAAGAAACGCTATGAGCGCTACTGAAATCGTATTCCATAATTATCTTAATATTTCTTAATGTAATGTTATCTTTTAAAATGGATACGAAAATGTTTAAGCTGGAAAATATTTGCCATGCTGTCATTCTCTAGATTGTTAAGTTAACCCTTGCATTTGGTCCTCATTTACTTTTGAAGGTTATTATCCCGAAGTAATCCCTGATCCTTTTGTATTTCAGACGAACATGAAATTTGTGAGTAACATTATAAACGATTTTAAGCTTTCGCGGTTGGTATACACGCTGCGCGCCGCGACCACGACTGAAATAAGTCAGCCGAAACGTTGGCAAATACCGAGGCGCAACCACGACTGAAGCAAGTCAGCCGAAACGTTTGCAAATGCTGAGGTATTTATGCCTTAAATATTGTATTTATCGCGAGTAATACCCGCCAAATAACCGTGTATAAAATAACATTTTAGTTTCCTAGAAAGTTCGGCACAGCAGCAACGTTAAGTAAGCAGAATATGATTCGAAATACGTATCTGATGCGATATTCAAGTTATTCAACACACTTTATTATATTGTCATGTCGCACATTTGTGCAACTTGGAATTGATATCTAAAATAGAAGGTTCCTATTTAGGAACTAATTACTGTCTTTTGCTTTTACTAGAGAAATAATGGACGGGTTTCTTCGTTAAAATGGCCGAAGTGGTAAATTATGTGTACCTAGGTATATGTGTGTGTGTTAAGACTGATCTTACATTATTTACTTTTGCGTGGCAAATGCGTTGCCAACTATATCGTTAAAACTTTACCTTCTTACCAATGTTCCAAACTTGAACGAGATCATAGAAATAACTTTGCTTCTGAAATAAGACCACAGCCAAACATACAGTACAGTATTTCTAGTTCAAAACTCAATCTACGTATGATTAAAAACGTTTTACTAAACACACTCTTCAGTTTAATATTAGTATAAGATACGAATACGCTGATATATTTTACAGATTAGCAATGAATTCTGTATCGCGAGGGACTTTACAAGTATACAGCCAAATGACAAAACAATTCGTGGTTCACACAAATGGTTGACACGCAAAGTATCAGACTATCGGACAGTAAGTCAGGCGGTTAAACAGCCACGCTATCTTCAACTTCATCATCCACAATCTCTCAATCTTTCAATGCGACATGAACTACTGCAAAAATAAATAAAATATAAGAACTGAAACGAACGCAAGTAATCACACCAACTGCTATCAGGCATCTGTAGCACGTCTCGACTACAAACTTAAAATAAACCTTATCCGTTCAAGTTTAAAAGAAGTCCAATTTTTCACCCCCAACTTCCACCATTCACAATTGTCAAAGTTTTACATTCAAAACTAAAGGAACGTTTCCTTTTTTACGAACAACTAATAAAACATTTATAGGCTTAATAAAAAAAAAAGTTAAATAAAAGCACCGGCGATATTCTTTGTTAAGTCTTTTTGGGATTGTTCTCTCTAGGTTTGGAATAATTTAAAGGTTTCTACTTTAATGTGAAGTCAATTTGAATTGATTTCGGGTTGTATCATTGATGGGAGCTATCTGTTTTGGTCGAGTAGCTTAACGGTTTGAATAACTACTGGAGCGTTTTTATGTGCTATTAGTATTATTGGTATTTTAGAGACATTTTTTTATTATTTTGGACATTCGAGGCTTGTATGTGTGTTCCCATTGTGACACGGGCATCCACTAAGTAAGTAAGTTTAATATTCTCAGTTGATTATAATGAGATTGCGGGTAATAGCTTGTGGTAGCGGCATCTTTCTTTTTCTATTGATAGTTAATTATGTCAACCCCTAGCCAATAAATTCCTTTGCATACCGCAGTGTCAAAACGAGCGGTTTTTTATCCCTTTCCTTCCCAAAAGCACGCCTCGCTCTAATTGGAATTCAATGACGCTGCGATCCGGTTCGAAAATCAACGGTCCCGCTGACCGGCTGCGTCCTGGCGCAGCTCCGCACCGCAACGAACACATGCAGTACCGCAATATATTACCGCTATTTCATACTATAAATTGAGACTAAATCGCCCGCGGGTGTAGTGGAGTGATCTGTGCAGCTTCAGGCTAGATCCAAATGGAGTGATCAGTTTTGTAGCCCGACTCACGAAGACGCCGGCGGCCGCCATTTTGTCAAGCAGAGAACAATGACTTGCAAGGTAAGGCGTGCCTCCTATGAATTCCAATAGTCATAAGATCGCCCGTTCACCCATCTTCTAGGCAATTTACCAGCCATTCTTTATACAGTTCACAATATTAATATTTTTCCATATCAACAAATCACCTAGTACATACTTTCGGCGCAACGCCAAACCATTTTTTGGTCCTTCGAGCCGGATTCATTTGCGTTTATACGTAACCTCTCGTTTATCTCGCGTAGGTATCATTTAGAAGTACCTACCTAGGTAGTTATAGCACCTAGCTATACTCCTTGTCCATTTACATACCCATTACGTGGTTACTTCCGCACGCTTCCGTAGGTAATATACTTTTATGTAGCTACCTACTAATCTGATATATCTACCCAATTATTATTACTGGAACATAATCATAGTTGTCTTGTAAATTCCATATTTCAAACACCTTTTAGTTCCACCGCCTTAAAGTTGTTGCCTACTTACGAATAACTACCGCATAAACACCTACTCAGATAAAATAATAGGTACTTTAGGTATTCTTATTTTGATTCGGTCTCATTACCTTATACCTACGTAAACATGGCGCAACAAAAGAAGCCATGCATGTCAGAAGAAAAACAGCTGACAATCTTGGAAGCTAAACGTTATATTTTATTTGAGCGTATTCTAAACATTTACGAGCGCTCAAAAACTGCCGCTACTACCGATATGAATAGGGAATCATTTCTTAGTTATTGTATGACAGTAGATAGTATTTGAAAAGATTTTCATAAGTTGTTAGACGATTATAACGCAAGATTGCTTTCTATTAATCCTGATGAACAGCCAAATTATCAGGCGTACACCTCATTCGAAGATCTTTATTGTATCATCAAGCGCATACAATCACAATTGGAGGGTAAATATTCCGCACAGCCCGTTTCTGCCGGACCGGCGGTTCGAGCGCCGAGATTACCGCCAATTGAGCTTATGTCGTTTGATGGCGATATACGAAATTGGCCATTATTCTATGCGAGTTTTAAGTCTACAGTACACGATAATGGTTCTCTGACAGATGCTGACAGGTTGTATTATTTAATAGGTAAGCTGTCACCGTAGGCCCAGTCCGTATTTGCAGGTGTCACACCCAGTGCTGAGAACTATCAGGTCATATTCCAGTCACTACTTGATAGGTATCAAGATACTCGTGTTCTAGCGTCTACTTACTTTGATCAAGCTTTAAATCTTAAATTGTCCGGTGCTGCGTCTGTTTTGAATTTCCAGCTGTTTATAGACAACTTTGTTACCGCAGTTATTTCCCTTAAAAACTTAAAATTAAAAGATCTTTCCGACTTTATGTTTCTTCAACTCGCTTTAAAAAAGTTTGACACTGAAACAATTTGTACTTTTGAGATGACTGAACTTAATCATAAAATACCTATACTAGATAGTTTTATTTCTCAAAGATTTTATTTTCTCAAAGATCAGTGTCGAATATTTCATAATACGCAGTCTAGTTCATCTAGCTCGCCTAATAATAATAATAGCAAACAAAAGTCGAATAAATCGCGAAATAGCAATAATAACTCGGTCCCTATTCCGCAATCTTACGTAGCATGCTCGGAATCTAATAATAATAATTCACAGAAATATCTGTGCAGTAATATAGTACACGACCATTTCTATAAATGTCCTGCTTTTAATAATTTAAATCCGACTGCTCGTTTCAAATGTGTAAAAGAAAACAAAGCTTGCGTTAATTGTTTAAGTATAAAACATAAAACGAGTGATTGTTCTTGTAAGACGAAGTGTCATTCATGTAATCAACGACATCACTCATTATTACATTTTGATAAAAGTTATCCGTTGTCGGGTCAATCCGGTAACCTCGACCCAATTTCTAGCCCACCTACTTCGCAGGTGCAGGCCGCCTGTACCACGGTGGCTCCCCCCTCCGCGTCTCCGTGCAAAGTATCGTTGTGTACGACGTCCATTGCGCTGGCGGCGCACACACGCGGACAACCCTCGCGCGCTTGTCATGCTCAGCACGATGCTAAACCGCAGTGTACGGCGTCCAAAACGGTTCCATTAGCAACAGCGCAAGTTATCGTTTATGATATTAATAACGCACCGCACATAGTTCGTTGTTTACTCGATAGCGCATCACAGAGTAACTTTATTACTTCTGATGGTTTCAAATGCTTCGGACTGTGGGATAACTTTACAAATACTAACTTAGTAGTCAAGGGGATCGGGAATCAGAAAAACATTCCAAAGGTTCTGTAGATATTAAAATACATTCGCGTTTTGATAGGGATATTAATTTTAACATTTCTTCGCTTATCGTGGAGCGTATTACGGACACATTGCCGAACGCTAATGTGGACGTATCGCTACTCACACATCTCTAGACATTGCCGCTAGCAGACGCGGAATTTGCGAATCCGGCAGACATTGATGTTTTGATCGGAGCTTCAATATTTCCGCACTTGTTACTACCTAAAGTTGTACGTAGTGAGCAATATAATTTACCGCCCGCTATTGAGACGGTATTTGGGTATGTGATTATGGGTACCGTACCTACGTTACATACTTCTCATTATATTACGTCTTGTTGTCGTTCTGTTCTTCAAGAAAATAATATTGATTCTCTTTTCAAGTGATTTTGGGAGCTTGAAGAGATTACCGCACCGCTCTCGATGAGCCGTAAGGATCTCGAGTGTGAAGAACATTTCCGCGCTACCACTGTTCGTGACGACAGTGGCAGATACGTTGTGGCGTTGCCATTCTATGGTGACCCTTATTCGTTAGGCGACTCGTACGCTACTGCGCTTAGACGTTTTCATTGTTAAGAACGTAAACTTGATGCATTGAACGATTGACCAAAGCTAACCAGCTTTGGTCAATCGTTCGGCTCCACTGCTCCTCCAACCGGAGACGTGCGAGCTTCTCCATCATTGTGTTAAGTTCTCATTTGGTAAGAAGCTGTGATGAATTACACCGGCGTTAGACCACTAAACAGTGAACATCACTTTTCTAGGGATAAGTATTCGTTTAGGGCATTGTTTGTTGCTTGAACCAGGATCCAAATAACTTGCTGAGCGCTTACGATTGTCAAACAAGATCCATTTCTCGTCACAAGTAACAATGCGGTTCAAAAATATTTCATTTGTATGCCTGTTGAGCAATGCAAATCACGTCTCGACGCGTACTTCGCGCTGGCTATCATTGAGCGCAGGCCACACCACCAACTGATGGACGGAGCGGGCGAAGCGGACAACATCGTTTCACCTCTTTTCATACTTGGGTTCACACCGCCAACTAACACCCAAGTATGAAAAGAGGTGAAACGATGTCGTCCGCTTCGCCCACTCCGTCTGTCAGTTGGCGGTGTGGCCTGCGCTTTGAGTTCGTGGGGTACCTATTCGTCAAGCTCTATTCCCTTGCCAATTTGACGCAAATGGACCAATATTGTTTTGAAGCTAACGTCGAAAGCTGCTAACTCAGCCGTAGATTGAGTATCATCAGCACAATCGCCTTTAATTCGTCATTGTTGGCCAAATTTTCGTTCGTTAAAGCGGGTAAACCAATAACGGGTGGTGCGTTTGTTTGTAGTGTTCGCTCCGTGAACATCGTTGATGTTGCGTGCCGCTTGTGCCGCTTTGCTGCCACGACGGTACTCATACTCCATAATTGTTCGAATTTTTAACGTATCCATTATGACGAAAAATGTTCGAATGTGATGAAAACGTAACACTAACTATTAAAAAAACGACGATTTTAGAATAACATTTTCATGTTTTGAAAATAAAATTAATTTGAAATTAAAAAATAAATATCAACCAAAAAAATATTTTTTTGATTTGAAATGGCCAGTACGACAGAACGGCAATTTAATAGGTAAAGACCTATTAAAGTTGTAATAAATAAATAAAACAAACAAGCTATTACCCGGAAGCTATTAATAGGAACTTTTTGGACTGAATAAGTTTCCAGTGAATCATCAACATTATCTTGCCGTATTCTACTGCTGGATATAGACCTCTCCTATATTCAAACCTAACCAATTAAAATCGAATATATTATAATCTAATATATTCCTAGTAGTTTTTGAATTTATTGCCTGTATACAGGCAGGCAGGACGCAGCGAGGACATGTATAGATAACTAGGTGAATCGTTTTGCAACGTACAAATGCGCGAAATTCTCATAGGAACACAGTGGTACACAGCCCGAAGCTGTTGTCACCAGTAATTCGCGATACCTCATGATGTTCGCAGCGAAATAAACCGCAGTCAATCAAAGGGGATGGCACGTATTTTGTTCCTTTCTTCCTTTTAAGTAACGGGCAACAAGAAGCGCTTAGCAATCAAATTCAGGGTTTATCAAAAAAGAGGTGTATCGATGAAGACTTTATTACTGTCCTTGTAAAAGAAGGATGATGAACAAATGTCCCTTTAAAGAATAAAATTGATTTGAATTTATGAGTCACTAAAAAGTAATAAATAGGTAGAGAATTATTCTTCAAATTATAAACGTGAAAGTTAATTAAGATGGGCACTTTGTTTGTTTCTCTTGCACACAAAAAGTACTGAACTGATTTTGATGATTTTTTTTTTGTACACCAGAATAATTTTAGACGCGACACCCATGCAAGTGAAGCTCCAGGTGGCATCTAGGTGTTTGACTGCACGTAAAGCGTTATGATTGTAGTGGTATAAGCAGTCGTCTCATTCTTTAGCTCTGTGCGAGTGTTGTAAGTTTAATGTTAAAGCAAGACAACACTTTTTGTGATCCATAAAGTTGTTTCGAGTTTGAGCATTCCTTGTGTCCACCGATTGAATGTTTGTAATTAAGCTCGTCAATTCATTTACAGTAATTTTTTAATATTAGGTAACCAAAATGAAGGCAGTAAAATAAGAGCGCGATTTCATGACGAAAAATGGCCGTTAAAGCAAGGTACTCGGACTAATACGTTTGTAATTTGGCTAATACCGGTAGGTTATGTAATGGGCAAAGAGTCTTAGCTCTGGTTCATGTTGTTTTAAATTCTAAGTAAGTATATTAAGTAATTCAAGGATAACAAGTGGTGAGAACGTCTATAAAATAGCTACTTTGTATACATATACATATGAGTAAATACAGAATCGCTAGTAAATATAATGTTAGGGACTTTCTTAGGCTCCCCAAGAAACATACATGCATATTTTGAACTTCCTGCGGCCATTATTTTTGGCTGTGCGTTGTCTGTAATTCAGTCAGGAACGGAAGAGTTCTTTATATAATTATGTAGAGGTTGATTGATTCCTACAATAAGTGTCATCTTGACACCTACGTGCATGAAGGGTTTTGTTTCTGTTTACTTTATAATTAACAGGACTTCACACGCGACTCCGCCCACGTTAATTATACACCTAAACCTTTCTCAGGCACAACACTATCTTTTGGTGAAAACCGTACTAAAATCTGTTCGGTAGTTTTTGAGTGTAACGCGAGAGAGAAGTAAATGGAGACTTCATATAATAACAAGTATATATTTGAATTTAATTTTTACGATTCCCTAAATATCCTAAGATGCATTCCCGGTCAAATCCTAAGTAAACAATATACACAGAATATTCAAAGTCGATCGAGCATTGAACTAAATTTTCGTATCGACAATATGCTTGAATGATTAAATGCCCCGTCAATATTAATACTGACTAATGAGCAAACATCAGGGTGACACATAAATACTCGCCTCAGTCAATTCCGCGAAATCATAAATCGCGAGGACATAACGTAAGTGTGACTGTCCATGTGGTGTCGGATTAAGAATACAAAATGTCACTAGCCAATTTCATTCCGTGGGTTTCGTAAGAAGCGACTAATGCCTGCTATACACTCGTACATACGTTACAGTATACTTACGCAAGTCTTGACTTGCGCAAGTATACTATAACGTGTGTTGGGAGATAATTGTGCAAAATTTTTACTTGTACAAGTTATTTAAAAAGTTTTAAGTTTCAATTTCTAACTTATGCAAACATGTGTTTGCGCAAGTTGACGTGAACGTGTGTGGAAGCATCGGCGTACTGTTATAGATACATATTGTACCCTTCCTCGCACTCCATACATTCCTTTCTGCTTACTCAACATATATTAGTAGTAGCCATAGAAAGCCCTAAGATGCTCCTCAGTCTCTGTCCAATATCCAAACCAGACGGTTGCCTTAGCCTTAATTAAGTATTTTATTTTTTTTAAACCCATTTTCCATGAGGCTCACAACATTTGGTGGCAGCGTAAAGGGATTTCAAATAATTCCCGGTACGTCTCTGTAAATTAAATAAACACGACGCGACGCGTGTGCATTTAACCGTGCCGACCCTTGAACATCAGTGTTGGTGAAGGGTTAAAGGCCCATTGCTGCGCACTGCTCGTTCCGCAGCCGGTCTCGAACCTGCAACTTATACCTACTGTCGCGCACAATTCTGTGCTGCGACCGGTATAATCTCTGCGCCGACGACGCAACGACCCGCGGCTTATCGCGCCGCACATCCCGTCGAGTTCTCCGAAGATAAGTACTATGATCATCCTTATCGCGCTGTCTGCATTCCTGTAAGTGATTTTATGTAACTACTTGGTCATTGCTAACTCTTATTATATATTATAACCTTTGTGTTATAATATATAAATAACCTTGTGTCGCAATTTATACACGTTTGTAAACGGTAAATACTTATATTGTTTATCGTAAACCATCACATCGTAACCTATTATAATGGCTGAGAGGTCTCACAGTCCCAAATATGAAAAACCCGAAGTCACTATAACTGACACAGAGGAGGAAGGTCAAGGCCACTACCCTCCGCCTCCAGGACCTTCGACAAGGTCTATTTCTAAAAAGAAAGCGGTAACGACAAAAGCCGAAATCGAACTTTCGACCCTATTAAAGTTTATAAAACGTCGAGTTGTCGAGATAAATTAAACTCCTTTTTTGGTAAATTGTAGTAACGCATATGAGTTGGCCTCAGATACCCAAAAAGATATCCTTTTTAAATACATCCTTTGCCAACTGCAGGGCAAGGCGGAAACCGCTTGCTCCATTAAAGAGTTTGCCAATTGGCAGCAACTGAAGGAATTCCTAAAAACCCAATTTAGTGAAAGGAAGCATTACGCTCATCTCTTAACCGAAATGCAAGAATGCAAACAACAACTAAATGAAAACGTCAGTCAGTATGCTTTAAGAATCGAAACATGTCTTTCTCATTTGTTAACAGAGATATCCATCTCACATGGCCATAAGAGTCGAGAAATGATAGGACGAACAGCAGCCATGGAGGAACTAGCCCTACATCATTTTCAAATGGGACTTACGCCCCGTATCTCCAACATAGTCAGATGCAAAGCGGTTAAAACATTGAATGAAGCCATTAACATGGCTATCTCAGAAGAGAAGATACAACAATCCTTATCTAAACAAAGTCCAGATCCGTTTGGTTTTCAACAATCAAAACAAGATAAGCCTAACACCTCAAGGTCAAATAATAAATCACCCTTCAATTCTTACCGACTAAACCAACCCGAAAGGAAGCCTAACCTAAATCCCAATCGTCCCAATAATAATAATTCTTCTACTCCATTTTGTAGATATTGTAAAACCCCAGGACACACATTGGAACAGTGTCGTAAACGGGAGTATAACAACAACCGTTTTAAAAACACCGACCAGGTTCCCAAGACGCCCCAACATGTCAATTTCGTTTCCGACGAAGTATCGGAAACTAATAATGACGAGTACCCAATAGCTTTCGTAGAGGGGTACGACACTGTTGATGCCGAGCCAAAAAACGAATAACCGTCTCGTCCCGGTGTGGTGCGGGACCGGGCGTTACAAAAACCGGCATCACCCATCCGATTTCTATATCCAGAGTGACTCCGCTACAAGGAAGTCACTCTATCAAAATTATTAAATCATTTCAGGCAACTCCGCATAATGGACTGCCAAAGTCCACTGTATCCGCGCAGCAACGTGACGTTGATCTGCCAGAGTCCTCTATATCCGTGCAGCAACGTAGTGTTGATCTGCCAAAGTCCTTAGTATCCGTGCAGCAATGTAACGTTGATCTGCCGAAACCTTCTAAATCCAAAGTGTTTGAAATAACAAACAATCCTGCTAAAACCCTACTACCTCACGTCCTTGTTAAATCATCCATCTCGGACACTCCACTTTCCTTGCTGGTCGATTCAGGATCCTCCGTATCTTTATTAAAAATAACCTGTATAAAGAAGCACACTAAGCTCGTAAAAGAGATCATCCAACTGAAGGGCATTGACTCCGCGGAAGAACCTGTCCGTACCCGAGGCCACTTCCAATTAAAATTACATCTTCCAAAATCCGTAATATCACATCAATTTCATGTCATTGATGTCATACACCTGCTCTATGATGGCATTATAGGTTCCGATATGCTTAATGCCCATAATTGTAATATTAATTATAATGATAACATTCTCCGCTTTTCAAACTCATCCATAAAATTGTTCTTCCACGATCCAGCCTACATCATTCCTCCCAAAACCGAAACTATTATCGAATGCTCAGTTTCAAACCCCAAAGTAAAAGAAGGTTTGGTTCTCGATCAAAAAATCTCCAAGGACTTACTAATTGCAAACTGTTTGGTCCGCGTTAAAGACAATAACAGAATCAATTTATCTGTAGTCAATACCTCTGAAGAACCTGTAACCTTAAAATCGAACCTGAACCTGAAACTAGACTCAATTGAACCTTCGAAGTTTAAACAGCGACCTCCCAATCCGAAAAAACATACTGAAGTTATACCTAACAGCGTTACACGCACTAATGAAGTCTTAAAACACTTACGCGTCTCCCATCTAAATCAAGAAGAGAGGGATGCCCTTATACAATTATGCTCTGACTTTTCTAATATATTCCACCTTCCCGGGGAGAACCTTACTCATACAAATGCCATTGAACATGAAATCAAAACTACAACTGATACGCCTATACATACCAAATCTTATAGATTCCCCGAAATACATAAAACCGAAGTTCGGAATCAAATTGATAAAATGTTAAAACATAATATAATCGAACCTTCTGACTCCCCTTGGTCATCACCTATTTGGGTGGTCCCCAAAAAGCTGGATGCATCTAACGTTCAGAAATGGCGAGTGGTCGCCGACTACCGCAAGCTTAATGATGTCACGATTGGCAACACATATCCTATTCCACAGATAACCGAAATCCTCGACCAACTGGGTAACAGCAGGAACTTCTCAACCCTAGACCTTTCCTCTGGGTTCCACCAGATCAAATTAAAAGAAGCTGACAAAGCCAAAACCGCGTTCAACGTCCCCGAAGGACATTGCCAATTTTCCAGAATGCCATTCGGGCTTAAAAACGCCCCATCGACTTTTCAGAGACTTATGAACTCCGTCGTCTCAGGCCTTCAAGTTATTCGGTGCTTCGTGTACCTCGATGACGTAGTCTGCTATGGATTCGACCTGAAAACAAGCATAAGTAACCTGTCAATAATTTTCCAGAGACTTCGAGAATTCAATCTAAAACTACAGCCCGATAAGTGCGAGTTCCTTCGACGTGAAGTCTGTTACCTCGGGCATATAATAACTGAACAGGGCGTCAAACCCAATCCTTCCAAAGTTAAAGCCGTAACCAAATTTCCAGTCCCCAAGACGCCTAACGACATAAAATCGTTTCTCGGACTTGTCCCGTATTATCGCCGTTTTATACCAGACTTCTCTAAGACTGCTAAAGCCCTCACGCACCTTCTCAAAAAGGATGTTACGTTTAAATGGGAAAATCAACAGCAACTCGCTTTCGATACTCTGAAACATAAACTAACCACAGCTCCACTCCTAATTTATCCCGATTTTACTCAACCCTTCATCCTCACTTGTGACGCTTCAAATTATGCTGTAGGAGCTGTACCATCCCAAGGAGCTGTGGGTAGAGATCAGCCTGTAGCCTTTGCCTCACGCACGCTCAACAAGAGCGAATCCAATTACAGCACGACCGAGAAGGAGCTGTTAGCTATACTCTTCGGTTGCAAAACGTTTCGTCCTTACCTTTACGGACGAAAATTCCAGATAATCACCGACCATAGACCTTTGAGATGGCTATTTAATCATAAAGACCCCAGCAGTAAACTCCAGAGATGGCGGTTAAAACTGGAGGAATACGATTATGAGATAGTTTACCGCAAGGGTAAATTAAACTCCGCCGCTGATACTCTCTCTAGATACCCAGTGAATCCTATATATCCCGAGAACGAAAATTCGCTAAACCCCGACAACGAAATTCCACTACAAACATCACAACCTTCGGATTCACCTAATGAAGCCGGCAGTGACCTGCAGAGCCTTCTTGCATCTTCACCGTCTAGCCTCGATGCTAATCTTATAAATCCCAAAATCGAAAACGAAGTAATGGATTACCTGAGTTCTATTGATAATGAACCACGCCATGCTGAAGTCAATCCAGAACCGCAGCCTTCGACTAGCTGGCAACATCCTGAAACCTTACCTGTTCCTCAGCAGTCTTCTCCAGAAACTCCCCCGGCACCTGACCACTTACCTTCATCTGAAGACACCTATAGTAATTTTTTAAAGGCACGTGCTGAATCCCTGGATACTTCTATTTCTGAACATAATGAAAACTTGCTTAAGGCCACTCAACGTCTAATTATTATACCCACCTCAATAGACATGGATGAATCTATGCCTTACGTCCAAGAAGTTCTTAATAACTGCCCTGAAACTGATCGTAACGAATTCCTGAAACAAGAAAGAACTTTATGCACATTCTTACCTCTCTCAATTCAAAATAAAACATATCTTTCCTGTTTACAAAAGTGCATCATTTCGATGATTACTCATATCAAGATATTTTCAAATCCCTTAAATATGCACGTGACCAGATTATAATATCCTATCCTACAATAAATGAAATAAGTACGTCCGACTTTAAAAATCCATTTGACAAACACTCCTTCGCAAAAATATACAACATGCTTACCTATCTATTCAACGGCACTAAAATAAAAATTCATGTATACCATAACAATGTTATATACCCTTCACTTAGCGAGATACCGCAAATCTAAAAGGAAAACCACGATATCCCTATAGCGGGACATTTAGGCGCAATCAGAATGTTAAGTCGTATTAAGGAAAGATTTTATTGAAAAAATATGAGGAGTGATATTGAAAATTATATAAAAAAGTGTTCATCATGTCAAATCAACAAATCCTTACGCCAAATTAACAGAGCCCCAATGATTATAACTTCTACATCGACGTCTCCCTTCGAAAGATTAGCCATTGACATTGTCGGACCTCTTCCTGAATCCGGCTCAGCCAAGCTTCGGTTCATTTTAACCATGCAAGATGACATAACCAAGTTTTCTCTAGCCTATCTTCTCCGTAGTAATACCGCCGAAGAATCCTGCGAATGTCTTCTCCATTTTATTTCCCTGTTTGGCATTCCTAAGCACATACTTACCGACCAGGGCACAAATTTTAGCGCTGATTTGTTTAAAAAGACTTGCGAGTTTTTAAAGATCAAACAGTTATGGTCCACGCCTTACCATCCACAAACGCAAGGCGCATTGGAGAGATCTCATTCAACTCTTACAGAATACCTTAGACTGTATATAAATGAAAACCAAGATAACTGGCCGCGATATGTGTACACAGCCATGTTGGCATATAACACAACGGTACATACAACCACACACTACTCACCATACGAACTAGTGTTTGGACACAAACCTCATATTCCAGATTCTGTCTATGACGACAGCTCCAACACTACTTACCCTGAATATGTTAAAATGTTGCAACACCGCATGAAACATACACGTGATAAAGCCCTGGAATATATACAAAAATCTAAAACGAATTCTAAAGCGTATTATGATTCTCATACTCGCCCTGTAACATACAAGGTTGGCGATTATGTCTTGTTAAAGAATCACCTTAGATTCCGTAAAGCCTTGTCGCCCGTATGGAAAGGCCCGTATAAGGTTGTTAAGTTACATGGTAACCATACACTATCCCTACTAATAAATAGACGCCATGTGAAGCATCACTCCGTACGCCATGTAAGCACGTGAACGTCCAAGAATCAGGTACTGTGACCTGAAACCATTTGCCTTTGTCGTAGGATTAAATTTGTATACACACCTTTTTTACTTTTTATTCAAATTCAAATTCAAAATCGTTTATTCATTTGGGTCACAATGTGACGCTTATGAACGTCAAAATAATAGATTTATAAAATAATTACTTAAAGACTCTACATTTACATTTACTGCCACGTTCGCAAAGCAATAGGTAGAACCATGAGAAAGAACGGGCAATAAAACTCACGGTCACTCTTTTTCTTCGCCAGGTTTTGCATAATACACATAATTTACATTTTGTAAGGTGCTGCAACTGTTACACCTTCTATATCACTTGTATATATTTACTGTACATAATAATACTCAAGCATAATACTTTTGATGTTCATTTGGTTAGTCTCCTCAGAATAGACATGGTGAAACAGGAGCATCCACTTACATTATATATACCTAATAATGCAGGCAATCCGCGAAAGTGATCAGACCCATGATGGAAATGATGCAGTTAAATATTAAAATCTAATACCAGCCCGCAAGACCATCATCGACCAGTCATCGCAAGTAGCACCCGTTCACGAGTATGACGCATGTGCCAGAGATTATTAATTAGAGGGACAGGATAGAGAGATTAGAGGGACAGGGATGACCCGACACATGACGCCACCACAAGAAATGACATTTTAGTGAGCATGACGATAACGGTATACGAACCGGCAGTAAGAAACAATCTATTGGTATACTGATCATGACCGCAAATTACCTCCATTTTCCAGATCGTTATTATTAACATAAATCAGTGGACCGCGTGAAGGAATGCAAATATAGAAAGAATTTTGTGAAGGTGACAAGTGAACAACGATATGATCAGGAATAAATAATGTTAAACTACATTCAACAAATCATAATAATATCCAAATCCTGCAAAAATCATGTGTTCACGAGGCACCTCCACTTAACATGTTACTAATTAAGAAGAGAATATTTTACACAGTCATAAAAATAACAATAATGGTGAATTTAAAAAAAGCAACGAGACCCATGATGTCTTGTCATCTAGAAATTCTTTAATAGTGTAATAACCCCTTTTTAAAAGAAAATTCCTAGTAGTGGTTTTAAATTTGTGCAGAGGTAAATTCATTATTTCCACAGGTAATTTGTTGAAGAATTGTATACCGAGTCCCGCAAATGAGTTATGAACTTTATGTAGACGGTAGTTAGTGCCCACTAGTTTATGCTTATTCCTTGTGTTCACTTTGTGCAAGTCACTATTTTTACTGTAAAGAGTTAAGTTTTTCTTAACGTACATTAAATTAGCAAATATATACTGCGATGCAACTGTAAATATTTCTACTTCTTTAAATTTATCTCGTAAAGAATCTCTAGCACCTAACTTATATATTGCACGTATGGCCCTCTTTTGAATAACAAAAATTGTCTGAATATCGGCCGCCGTACCCCATAATAGTATCCCATAAGACATTACACTGT
>CALYKY020000158.1:0-13426 GCA_944739405.2 Euclidia mi
GGTAACTTTGGAAAAGGGGCTTGGAAAATAGGGAATTAAATAAAAACTCTTAAAAAGGCGATACAGAGTTCGCTGGGTCAGCTAGTAGGATTAATAAAAATCTAAGGAACTTGAACTTACCAGTAAAACACACAAACAGACACGGCACAACTAAAACAGCACAAACTGATAATACGCCACAAATAACACCAAAATGCCTCCTTGGTCCAGTGGATAGCGTATGCGACTGCTCGAGGAGGTCCCGGGTTCGATTCCCGGGTCGGGAAAAAGTGTTACTGGGTTTTTCCGAATACTCAGTAGCAGCCCGAAGTCTGGTGATGTGCCCGGTAACGGCAATAGGCTCGCCCCCGATTACGTGGGACCTAAAAATTCATGGCGAAAAGTGGGTGTAATATTTACACCTCTGCCTATCCTTTCGGGGGAGTATCCAGCAAGAATCTCCTCAATTTAGTGATAATAAGTATTCTACTTGACAGCAAAACACTATGACGTCACTACGTCATATTTCATACAAAACCCTTGGCAAAGATCGTTTTTGACAATTCATTAAAAGTGCTTGATTTGAGTAATTGGAAACCACTATATTTGCTCCTTGGAAACAACCCTATTATAAACATAGCTTGGCATCGTTAATCAAATAATGAACTTCGTTAATCGCTAATCCTTTACTAAAAAAGTTAACTTCGCTAAACGTTAAAGCGTTACCTTTGGGACGATTTAACGCAAGTTAACGTTAATCGTTAATCCGTTAACACATGGTAAAAATACTATTTTCATGATATTTTTATAAGAACTGTTGGTTTGGGTTTTGGGAATTTGTTCCTAACCTGTTGTTAGGAACAAAAAAACGACGTGTATACATATATACACGCTGATTTTTTATTGGTTTAGGAAAAAACCTCACGCTGGAAAAAATATTTGCTATTCAATATACAAATATTCAAAATCAAAATTTACCTACCACGTAAAATAAAAAAGTTATAAAAATCAATAACTCTTGAAAATACGTAGTAGGGTGGATTTCTAGAAAGTTGTTCGTTATGTAATGGAATTCCACTATTTTAAAAGTATTTAGTTTAAGATTAAGCATGTTTTATTTGATTTATTAATAATGTTACGCCATCTATCGGTGAATGAAGAGACTGAATGTATCGGTGGTTTAAAGGTAATTCATCTACTCTGTACTAGATGGCGTGCTGTATCGAGTATCGACTGTTCGCGATTATTTCGACAGTTTTGTGGAAGCATCTAGAATGCGCTAGTGATGTTATCCAGCCAGTACAAATAGAGCACGAGCGAACGGACCGGACATAGTTACAATTGAATATCGGAGCGATAAACAAGAAGCGAAGGAAGTAATTCGGAAGTGTTTAGTGAAGTGGAAAAGTGTTCGAAGTAAGTGTGTTTTATTAGTGCTGAGAATTAAGTGTGAAATAAGGATAAATTATGCCGGTTATGCCGAAGAAAGAAACTGAAGGTGTGCGTACCAGGAACCAGCGCCAGCAAGACCTGAACCAGAGGCGCTTCGGAGACGTTCCTTCTCCAACGCCTGGTGGACCAGGCGACTCCGCGGCTGCAGTGGAGCCTGCAAGCGCACCGTGGCAGTGCCCGACATCGCGGCTCCGCGCAAGAGCAGGCCCGCCGTCAAGAGGAGCACGCGCGCCGCATGGAGGAACAGCTACAGCGCGACAAGGAGGAGCAGGCTCGCCGTCAAGAGGAGCACGCGCGCCGCATGGAAGAACAGCTTCAGCGCGACAAGGAGGAGCAGGCTCGCCGTCAAGAGGAGCACGCGCGCCGCCTGAAGGAACAGCTTCAGCGGGACAAGGAGGAGCAGGCTCGCCGTCAAGAGGAGCACGCGCGCCGCCTAGAAGAACAGCTCCAGCGCGTCAAGGAGGAGCACGCGCGCCGCCTAGAGGAGCAGGTGGTGCTTATGAAGGACCTCAGCGCCGCTGTAGGGAAGGACTTGAAGGCGGTCAAGGAGGAACTTCAGCAGCACGAGGCCCGTATCAGCGACGTAGAGATGCTGGTACACGACAAGCTTGAGACTCGCGTCGCCTTTATATAGAAGCGTGTACACGACCACCAAGAGACCTGTGTTGCTGAAGTGGAGAAGAAGTTGCGTGGGCTCGAAGTGACACCAGCGGCTGTAGCGCCCTCACCTCGTGGATTTAAGGTTCCACCATTTGATGGCTCGGCATCATGGTCGGCATACAAGATCCAGTTCGAGGCTGTGATGCGATCAAATGGGTGGAATAAAGAACAGGCCTTAACCGCCCTAACCTTGGGCCTTCGCGACCGGGCCTTGACAGTGTTGGAGGCACTCGGACAAGACGTCACCTACGAGAAGCTTCTGGAGGCGCTGGAGGCGAGGTACGGAGACGCGCACCTCGAACATGTGTATCGTGCTCAGCTGAAGGACAGGACGCAACGCATCGGAGAAACTCTGCAGCAGTGGGCTCTAGAGGTAGAAAAGCTGGTCAGGAAGGCATACCAGTCGTCTCCTGCGCTTATTGACGGGAACCTCGTACAGGCGTTTACGGATGGGATCCGGGACCTGGAGGTAAGAGCAGCAGTGAGGCTTGGGCACTTCAAGGACCTGAAGGACGCCTTAGCCCACGCTCTGGAGGTGGAAGCAGTGCGACGCGACGACCGAGGTCACCGCATCAGGGAAGTTTTGTCGTCACCTCGGTGCTACAACTGCGGAGAAAGTGGCTACTAGCAGGTAGAAATAGATCCTCGAGACAAAGAGAAGACGGCATTCTCCACAGGCAAAGGATTGTGGCAATTTAACGTCATGCCCTTTGGATTGTGCAACGCTCCGGCTACTTTTGAGAGACTGATGGAGCGAGTGCTTATGGGATTGATTGGAGACGCCAGCCTGGTCTACTTGGATGACATCATCATCGTGGGGCGCACCTTCCAGGATCATCTTCGAAACTTGAGCAAGTGCTGTTAAAGATACGAGGAGCTATTTTGAAGCTGAGTCCGAAGAAATGACGGCAGACGGCAAGTGAACTTTCTAGGACATGTGTTCTCGGAGAACGGTATTCAAACTGACCCGGAAAAGATCATTGCCGTGAAGGAATTGCCAGTTGCAGAGAACAAGACGCAGGTCAGAGCATTCCTCGGATTATGCTCCTACTACCGACGGTTTGTAAAGAACTTTGCTGACATTGCTCGACCTCATCATAAGCTCACCGAAGACAGAGTACAGTTCTGTTGGAATGAGCTCAAGGAACATCTGTGTACTGCACCTATTCTAGGCTACCCTGACAATGAGCACGAATTCATAGTTGACACAGATGCCAGTAACACCGGAATTGGCGGCGTGCTGTCACAGAAGAAGGGTGATCAAGAAGTTGTTATAGCATACTTCAGCAAGGCCTTATCCAAACCCGAAAGAAACTACTGCGTCACCAGGCGGGAACTCTTGGCTGTAGTAAAGACATTGCAGCATTTCAACAAATACTTGTTGGGCCGTAAATTCCATCTGCGAACCGACCATGCAGCACTGAAATGGCTACTTCAATTTAAGGACCCAGAAGGACAAGTAGCTAGATGGATTGAACTACTGCAAGAGTTTGATTTTGTAATACAACATCGCAGCGGCAAGTCCCATGGTAATGCAGATGCCCTATCGCGAAGGCCGTGTCCCGACCAGTGCAAGCACTGTACCCGACAGGAAGCAAAGCAGGCAGCAATAGTGAGGATGTTGAAGACAGATCTGAGCGACGAATGGAAAGAAGCTTTGCAGAGTGCTCAGCAAGACGACAAGGACATACAGCCGATTCTCGAATGGAAGAAATCAGACGCTCCTAGGCTCAAATGGAGTGATATCGCAGCAATGAGGCCTATCACCAAAAGTTATTGGGCATAGTGGGAAAGCTTGGTTGTCCAGGATGGAGTTCTGTGCCGCAAATGGGAAAACGCTCGCGGTAACCAGTGCCATTTGCAAATGGTAGTGCCCAAAACTAAGGTGCTGGAAGTCTTGCAGCTCTATCACAATGGTGCTTCAGGAGGTCACATGGGAGTTAAGAAGACGCTTACTAAGATCCTCAGACTCCACTGTCGGGATGACGTCGAGGATTGGTGTCGCAAATGCACAAGTTGTGCGGCTGTGAAGGGGCCACACACGCGTAGCAGAGGTGCATTGAAGGTGTACAATGTAGGAGCTCCATGGGAGCGCATAGCATTAGATGTCGCTGGACCATTTCCGGAGAGCCAGGACGGAAACAAATACTTCTTGGTTGTGATGGATTACTTCACGAAGTGGCCTGGTGTTTGCAATCCCAAATCAGGAAGCTACCACAGTGGCCGATAAGCTGGTGCATGAAGTCTTTTGTCGGTTCGGGGTGCCCTTGGAAATCCACAGCGATCAAGGCCGGAACTTCGAATCTGAGGTGTTCAAGGAGACTTGTCGCGTGATGGGTGCACATAAAACCAGGACCACGGCTTATCATCCGCAATCGGATGGCATGGTTGAACGGTTTAACCAATCACTGGAAAGGTACCTGGCGAAGGTCGTGGAGAGCAAACAAAAAGATTGGGACAAGCACATCGAACCATTTCTCCTGTCATATCGCAGTGCGGTCCACGATACTAAAGGAGTAATACCAGCTTTTGCCAATTTTGGTAGAGAACTACGTTTACCTGCAGACTTAATCACCGGTATTCCACCAGAATCTCCACGCAATATTACGGATTACGCGACCGAGCTACGCAACAAGATGAACGACGTATACGAGCACATCAGGGAGTCAGGACAACAGATGTCTGAAAAGATGAAGACTCGCTACGATCGAAAGGCGAACAACAAAGGCTTCGATGAGGGATCATTGGTGTGGCTTCATAACCCAGTACGAAGCAAAGGTAAATCGCCTAAGTTACAAGCCAGGTGGGACGGGCCATATCGCATAATTACCCGGATGAACGACGTCACCTATCGAATCCAGAAGGGGTCGTGAGGTGCACCGAAGATAGTTCATGTGGACCGATTGGCTCGTTACTATGGGTCCAACGATGCTCGAGACGAACACGTTTAAGAGAGGGGCAGTGTTACGCCATCTATCGGTGAATGAGGGTACTAGAAGAGATTGAATGTATCGGTGGCTTAAAGGTGATTCATCTACTCTGTACTAGATGGCGTTGCTGTATCGAGTATCGACTGTTCGCGATTATTTCGACAGTTTTGTGGAAGCATCTAGAATGCGCTAGTGATGTTATCCGGCCAGTATAAATAGAGCGCGAGCGAACGGACCGGACATAGTTACAATTGACTATCGAAGCGATAAACAAGAAGCGAAGGAAGTAATTCGGAAGTGTTTAGTGAAGTGGAAAAGTGTTCGAAGTAAGTGTCTTTTATTAGTGCTGAGAATTAAGTGTGAAATAAGTGTGTTTATTAGTGTTGTGAAAATAAGTGTGTGTTTGTGTTAGTAAATAAAGTACAGTTTTCTGGCATAGTTTATATAATTTATCGTCGAACCCCAGCTCGTAACAATAATAAGACTATAGGAAAATACTACTTTTTACTTTGAATATTCATTAGCTTTTACGTTAATTGAAGCTCAATGTGTACGCAGTCCACGAGGAGTTCCATTACGTCACCTAATAAACTGTACTGTAAAATAAACCTAGCCTGTGGTATTGATAACAGCATTTATTATTCGAATGTTTAATATAATCAGTCTTATGGTAGAGGTATCACATTAATCTAAACTACTAATATAAATGTAATTTGGACCACTAATCAACATAACGTCACTTTTTGGTACTTAGTACTTTACACCAACGTCTTTTTTGCGGTTCATACGACCCATAATGATATATTGATATAAAAAAATCAAACAGGTGACTAAATATCCTTTTTTAATTAACCTAGTGTTGCATATTTACCTACAATTATACACAATTAATTAGTTTTAATAGCACAGCCAAAGTAAGACACGTCACGTAAATGGAATGAGATGTGACGTATGGGAACTATTAAGCTAAGTTTACAACATTAAAACAAAACACTTCTCCAAAATCTCTAAACGCTATACTATGACATCTTGAGGTAGTACCTATTAACAATTAAATTATATTATAATACCTATTGATAGTTCGATCAGCTGCAGTTAACGCCATTCTTCAGGTCTATGATAAATTAAATAAGTTAATATAAAAATACGAAATATAAAAAACTAAAAATATTAAAAATAAAGAAACAAGTTTTTGCATCTACACTTACAGTGACATCAACTTCTATGGTACCGAAGATTAGTATTACTAAGCAAATGAATAAACCCAATCACATTTTATAAAATATCGTTCCTACTATTGTACCAAATTGCATCAGAATCAGCTAAGCAGTTGAACATAATTAAAATTTTCTACAATAAATCATTCTTTTAATATTTTAATCAGAATAATATGAGAATAAAAACGACAGACGGAATGAAAATTGGTTGTTAGTTAAAGAAAACAGATGGACTGTATCAAATTGGGAAAATGCGAAATATTAGTCTGTAAATATACCTACATTGTACACACTGCCTATGAATTGCATTACATCACGTTTTGCGATCCCTTATACAATACGTTACGTAATGGATGTGACGTATGTCTACCGGTCGGGAATCAAATGAAAATTACTCCTTAATTATTGCGAATTTGAATATTCTACTCATATTAGATAATTACTAAATAAAACATCTAACATATTAACTCGCTAAAAACGACAAAAACAGGAATATTACCTTCAAAAACAGTTGTTCGTACCTAATTGAATCACAATTTGTGCCACGTGACGGAGCGACCGCTTTGCTCAGTCTTCCGACTAAACTGCTGTCAAATATAAAATACGGTGGCTGTCTATGGGCTTAAAATGTTGCCATTTGTTAAAATAATTTCTAGTTTTAGTAGTATTTTCATTCGAACTTGGTCAAACACGTAGTGACGTATTGCGGAATTTCCGCGCGAACGAATTTTAGAGATGGCAAATATTGTGTTTTATTTAAATTTTAAGCTCTAAATCACCTTTCATTAAGTTTAATCTAATATCTTGGATATATGATCTTCTAAAATAACAATCGTATCAATACTAAAGGGAAGGACTACATTACGAATTTTCATTTTGAAATCTGCATAGGGGTGTGGACATGTGAGATTGGGCATGTTTTTATTTTTCATTAAATACATTTTTAATCTGATTTAGGCTTTGCAGTTACTATAAATGTATTTTTTATTATTTTATTATAAAACATTTCAATTTATTCATAAAACCACATGTATTGAAGCAATGCGTCACTGATAAACAAGTTAGAAGTCATAGGACACGGAATTTTCTTGCAAACAACATTTGCGAAATCCGCCCAGTAACGCACGACTCAACGAGAGAGGTGAGTGAGGTCGAGCGCGTCGGCGCGCTTTAGGTACCTAAAACAACTGTTGACGTCGCGCGGCGAGGTCAACAGCTGTTTTTGGTACAGCCAGGCCACGGTAATATAATCTAACAGTATTGTAACTCGGACGCCTTCGTGAGTTATATACCTACCAGACGCGCCGCATGCGAGCTGCGGCACGATCGCGGCTGTGGGTACTCTTGGCACAGTCCGCACAGTCTAATGGGTACTCTGCTCGAGGCGCGTAGGTATAACTCGAGTTTCGTGCGTTTGTATGGAGTTACAATACTGTTATGCCGCGTTTCCACGCTTGCCAAAGGTAAACACATGTAACAAATCAGGTAGACGCATTAAAAAAGGCATTAAAAACATTCAGAAATTTGGTTGCTGTTGATCCACGTAATGGAAAGAATAACACAAACCGAATTAAAACATTTAAGAACATAGCAATATCGATTCAGGCCATTCTTATGCTAGCCACTGACTTAAAAAATGAAGGCTTATACCAGACGTTTAAATCAAGATTGTCTTGAAAATTTCTTTGGCGCCATTAGACAGCAAGGAGGAAACTGTAGAGATCCTACACCAATCCAGTTCCAGAGGGCTTTTTCAAGTTATTTCTTTATAACATGATTAAGAATTCACGATACAGTAACTGCCAAGAGGATATATGTGACTTGCTGGAAAAGGGAAACACTCTTTGTGAACGGCCAAATCAGACAGAAACTAAAACTCCGTCATCTTCTGTAGCTCTAAATGGCGATACTGATTATCGTTTTGATATTCCCACGCAAAACGCATTAAACTATATTTCTGGATATTTATTAAGTAAGTGTATAAAAAAACACAGAAGTTGTCCAACTCTAGCTAGTGAAATGAAAAAAAAATACCAGATCTAAATACTTCTAGAATATTTACCCATTTTAAAGCATATAACAAAAGTGCTTCTTTTTACGGTGGGTTGAAAGTCCCACCAGATACTTTCAACAATTACATTCGAAACTTAGAAACCACTTTCTTAGAAGAATTTAAATGTAACCTGATGGAACGGCCAGGGAGTAAATTATACGAACTATTAAAAAGTGTAGAATTTAATCCCCCATGCCCATGCTTTCCGAATGATTATTTATTGAAATTATTTGTCAGATTCAGAATTTTTTCGACTATAAGATTTAATAATAGGAAATTTAGAGAAGGAAAGAAAAAAATTGCTCATTATATAAAGTTAAAGCACATGTGAAATAATATTGTACATAATTATACTGTCGTCGTATCCTGCGATCAGAAGGAGTATGTGTTGTGTACAAAATAATGATTTATGATGATATATAAAACGATTATTACGATGATATGATAAAACATCAAAATTAAATTTATTAAAATTAATATACACATACATACTCGTACATAGGCTCATGCCTGTTTCCCGGAGGGGTAGGCAGAGACTACGGAACGCCATTTGCAACGATCCTGACATACCTCTCTTGCTTCATTCACTTACATCGAGTTTCTCATGCATGCTCTTCTGTTTAGGGTACTTCTGACCTGTCCTTTTTTTAGGATGTCTCCAATCGGCAGGCCGATTCAGAATGTCACGATAAGTAATCGTACGATATGTCAAATTATTGTCCTCGTCTTTTAGCCGCCTATCAGAGCTATTTTGAACAAATATTCATTGAATTCGGTTTATTTATTAATTTACTTCATACTGAATGCATAAAATTGATAGGAAATACGATAGTTTTGACAAAAAATGAGGTAGCCCGTTTGACAATTAACGGAATCGAATGTCAAATGAGATATCGAACGATTCTGAATCGCCCCCCTGGTCAGAGAATGTCCGCCTAGGTCTTCCCCTTCGTCCTGTCCCATTCACATTTGCCTTATATTCGCATTACGGGTCTTTTTAGGAATATTGTCGCGGTCGCGGTACATTCGCGTGTATTCTAGATGCTTCTACAAATCTCTAGAAAGTTCTAGTAAGCCATGCTTATTATCGATTATTCGATAAACTTCTCGAAACCTCTAGAAATACGCGTATTTTCACGAAGATTCCACAAAACGAGTACTAAAAATACAACATGTAACAAGTTTAATGCACATCTTGAAAGTACTTTGTTCAGAATCGGCAACTGAATCCATTTCCGTCATTTTTAATATTGTTTATTTTTAGTCTTAAAATAATTAAAATAACGTAAATTGTGGTCACTCATTTTTTTAAAAATTGAGCTATTCGAAAATAAACCTTAAATCAAAGCAAAACGGCTTATTTTTAAATGCATTTGTTAAATGGTTCCACGTTGACTTACACAAACGCACACATGAAAACAACACAATTAAAAAAAAAATTGAGCTATTCGAAAATAAACCTTAAATCAAAGCAGAACGGCTTATTTTTAAATGCATTTGTTATATGGTTTCACGTTGACTTACACAAACGCACACATTAATACAACACAATAGACGGCAAAAGACAATAGCACACAATTGACCACCAAAATGTCTATCATCTATCTTTCACTAACGTAGGTAATAAACAACGGGAAAGAGCGAGACGTAATGTCTCGCTCGCGCTGGCGCATGACAAGCGCAGCGGGCGATGCGCTTAGACATGTTATGACAAGTACAACCGGGAATATCTATCTGATTCTATCAGTGAGTGCTGTGAAAACCTTTTTAAAAGTTCACTTGTTTACAAAATGTGTAATGGTGTATAATTTAATCATTCAACAACAAAGTGAAAAGTTCAACATCATCTTGATGTTGACTTGTCACCCATGGACTTTCTCATTGTGGAGAAATAATAAATCACCAGTTTATTGTGACGACAGAAAAAGTGCCGAGTAGTTAATTAATTAAGATACTAGCTGCATGCTAGCTGCTTTTGAAACAGTGAAAAGATGTGATTTGTGAGGAAATACTGAAGTGCTACGTGGACGAAAGAATTGTGATTTAAGCCTGTAAGTTATTTTATTATTCTATAATTGTAAGTATTTAGATTCACAAGACAACTTTAAACACGCCGTTCTTGTTTATTTCTGTCATTGATATTCTTTTATTTTATCTGATTAAGTTAAGATAGTCACAATAGTCACTTACGATGTTAAGAAACAATAGATCGTGCATATTAATAACAAACAATAAATGATTCGACTGTCCACACCATAGCTTAAAAGTGTGATGGAAAGAAATACTCATAATATCTTTGGTAATATCAACAGTAGCCGACAAATTGTTCAAACATCATTTTTGTAAACCCCACTCTATCAGAGTGTGGTTTACAGACTGAATTGCATACATTTTGTTATATCGTATCATGTTTCGTTCCTATCAGATCGCTGTTGTTTGTTTACCATAGCAACCGTTTCGTTTGTGTGCGTGCGCAGATTTAGAGTGACCACGATTTTCACTTTTAATTGAGTTAATACTTTCTTTAAAAAACATTATTTACGCAAATAAAAAAAATATTTCAATGCATGCATTATGATTGTAACAAGGTTTTCTAATTGGGGTGTCTGAGGATGTGCGTTATTTCCATTACACGTTGTATAGTTGCGAGTGTGCCCGTACCCGTCTTCTAATCGCAGACGACTAACTGTGTATTTAATCAAAACTTTGTTATTAACATTGATAATAATTTGTAAATAAATAAAGATGATTTTGATTAAATTGAGTAAAAAAAAGTACTTATTTCAAAAGTTATTTTTATTTCAATGGGTAATTTCACACACATTATGCGTTGTATGACAGACCTACCTACCTACCACTTACTTATGTGCATATTATAGATAATCGTGTTGTTTACTCATAAAATTTGATTCCTTGAAATTTTTAGTTTAAAGTAAGTAAATTATAATTGCTTAAGTAAGTAAGTAAGTAGTTACATACCTAGACTCGGAATTTACTAATAGCCTTAGTAATAAGGTGCAGTTACTTATTTATACCCAGCGAAAAGACGAAAAATACTTCCTAAGAATTCGTCAAGCCAACTTGAAGTAAGTCATCAAAAATATCACTAACCATTAAATAAGGGTATAATATCTAGGTTTGTTTTAATTTAGTAAAATTTACCGTGTAACCATACGCATCAAACATAGGATAATAAAATTATTTATTATTACGTGGTCAAAAAGGTAGATAGATGATGAATAAATAGTATAGTAGCAGCGGCAAGTCGACAACCCTAGCGCGACAGCTAGTGTGTCACTCCGCGCTAGACAGAGACAGCGTTATGTGTTGGAACAGGTCCCGATCCTGATGAAGAACGAGCGCCGCCTCGCGTTGGGGGTAGGTGCCGTCTACGTCAGGTTCCGGGACCCCTCAGGTAAGTTTGTCGACCATCCTCCGGACGACAACTCCACACGAGTCAAGCAGGACTCAAACACCAAGCCAGGGTGCGACGCAGAACCCGGCCCGTCAGAGCCGGCCGCGTCTGGCTCGGGGGCTGGCCCGTCAGCCGAGGGTAACTCGGAAGATGAGAGCCTGCTCCTGAGCCCGGTGCGGCGGGACGACGGGGTGGAGGCTGGCGACATCCTGGCCGGCCTAACGCAGCTGACGGTCGGGGAGGTGGGGACATCATCCAAAGATGAACCCTCTGCCTAGTGACGTCAGTTGCCTCCAAATCAACCTCCATCACAGCCAAACGGCCACTGCGCAACTGCGCAAATGGATGGAGGTCCAACAATCAGCCATCGTGCTCATCCAGGAACCTTGGATAAGGGGTGGCCTCATCAGAGGCCTCTCCAGCCTGGGAGGTAAGATTTATTCTTCAACTGACCACACACATCCAAGAACCTGCATACTGACAACTAAAAACATCAGAGCCCAAGTTCTAACGGAGTTCTGTTCCAGAGACATCACAGCGATACAAATTGAAATAACACAGCAGCCAAGGAGTATAGCGGTTGTTTTCGCATCGGTCTACATGCCCGAGGCCGAAGACCCGCCACCGTTCGACCTCACGCGTCTGGTTAACCAGTGCGAGAGAACCAAAACGGAGGTCGTAATAGGAACGGACTCCAATGCCCACCACCAAATGTGGGGCATGAACTGCAATAACAACAGAGGTAAATCACTGGTTGAATACCTATTCACCACTAATCTTACCCTATTAAACACAGGTACGGAGCCCACCTTCGTCACAAGACGTAGTCAGACAATTATCGACTTAACTCTCGCAACAGAAGGAGGGGCTGAACGCATCAAGGGATGGCACGTCTCGAAAGAGGCATCGTGCTCAGACCACAGATGGATCAGCTTCTCTATGGAAGTCGTTACACAACCTACACAGCCACGCAGGAAACCACACAACACTGACAAAGCAAAGTATGTCCAATTACTTAAAGAGAAACTTACCCTTACTGCTATGCCGACGGTACTGGGTGACAATGAACAGATCGACGAGCAGGTATGTACACTGACGCAGTCGATGCTAGACAGCTACCACGCAGCATGCCCAGAAACCACTCTACCCTCAACCCCAGGTAAACAACCCTGGTGGGGCGCTGAGCTTGAACGCAAGCGCAAGAAGGTAAGAAGGGCCCTTAACAGGGCAATGAACACAAGCGCGGACGCAGATTGGGACGCTTATAAAGCGGCCAAATCAAGCTACAAGAAATGCCTCAGATTCAGACGCACCATGGGATGGCGGAAATTCTGTGGGAGCATTGAATCTTGCCAACAAGCAAACCGGGTAAGGAAACTACTGGCTCAGCAACCGTTGGTTGCACCAGGTACTCTCCGTAAACCGGATAACACATACACCACATCGGAGGAGGAGACAAGACGCGTCCTACTAGAAACACACTTCCCAGGCTGCGTCCTCACCCCGGTAATAACGTGGCACGATACACCAACAGTGGCGACCGAACACGAGTGGAGACACGCAAACACCGTGGTCACAGAAGAAATACTCCGATGGGCCATCGATAGCTTCCATCCCTTCAAAGCAGCCGGACTGGACGGCATCTTCCCTGGGTTATTACAATGGGGAGGTGAACCGGTCCGCAAAAGACTTCTGGCAATCATGAGGGCTAGCCTGGCCC
>CALYKY020000159.1:0-44326 GCA_944739405.2 Euclidia mi
AAACCCATACATAAAAAAGGATCCAAGCATGAGATAAACAACTATAGACCGATTGCACTATTACCGAGTATTTCAAAATTTTTTGATATTGTTATTCATACCAGACTAGTAAAATTTTTCGACCATCACAGCGCCCTTAGCGCTAACCAATTTGGCTTCCAAAAAAATAAAAGCACATCGTTAGCAATTTTCAAACTTTTTCAAAGCATATGGGATGGGATAAATAGAAAGAAAAGGTGTACCGCTTTATTCCTAGATATGTCTAAAGCATTCGACTGCGTAGACTTCGAAATTCTCTTACACCAGTTAGAAAACACCGGCATCAGGGGAGTTGCAAATAACTTAATAGGATCATATTTAAGAAATAGAAACGATAGCCGAGTGGATATACCAACAGACTGATGCAGAGGGTATCAGGTTCGAATCCACGGCGCGCACCAATGACTTTTCGGAGTTATGTACGTATTGAATTGTTAATTATCGCTTGTCCCGTGCCTCGGAGAGCACGTTAAGCCGTCGGTCCCGGTTGTCATGAAGATCTTTGACAGTCGTTACAGGGCGTCAGTACCTTCTAAATAAACTGACACTAGTCTAAACCATGGAATATCGCTATCCCTTCGGGTTGCGGAGGTCAGACAGGCAGTCGCTCCGTGGAAAAGCTAATATTCAGCTAAATCCGGTTAGACTAGAAAGCGGACCCCAGACTGAAACTGGGATAACGCTAAGAGAAAGAAGAAGATTTAAGAAATAGAAAACAAGCTACAGTTATTGAGCACTATGAGAAAAAATCCAAGTGGCTACTTTCTACGCAATCAAGCTTTGAAAATATTCTATTAGGGGTACCGCAGGGCAGCATTTTGGGACCATTGTTATTTTTGGTCTATGTAAACAATCTGCCTAACACAATAAAACATTTGTGCGTAATGTATGCGGATGACGCAACTATTTTTATATGTAATGACAGTTTGAGTGAACAAGAATACAATATTGAAATAAGCAATACGCTAGAGACAGTAACCAGCTGGCTAGCATCCATCAATTTGAAAGTTAACCTTACAAAAACTAAGCTAATGCAATTTAGGAATTATAAATATAAACCGCCACTATTAAATATACTTCATTCAAATACTTCGATTGAAGAAGTAAAACAAATAAATTTCCTTGGGGTCACTATAGACCACCACTTAAATTGGAAAGGTCATATAGAGAAAGTCAATAAAAAATTATCATCTTACTGTTATACTTTGTCCATACTTGTTGAAACGGCTTCCCCAAATATTGCTAAAACAGCTTACTTCGGTTACGTTTATCCACTGTTAACTTATGGAATTATATACTGGGGCAATTCATGTGAAATCCAATCTACATTTGTCTTACAAAAGAGATGTTTACGCATTATCTCTAACATGTACAATATAGAATCACTTAGAACTGTTTTTTGTGAAAAAGGTTTCCTTACACTAACAAGTATTTACATTTTGCAGCTTTGTCTATTTGTAAAAAATAACGGCACTTTTTTTGAACTTAAGTGTAATACCAAATCTAATATACGTAGTAAATATAAAAATAACTTAACTTTACCAAATATAAAAAACAATGTTTATTATAAAAGCGCATATATAACAGCGATTAGAGTTTTCAACCATCTACCTGTAGAAATAAAAAAAATAGAAGGCAAATTGTTTAAAACTGTCTTAAAGAAATGGTTAATTAAATCCGCTTTTTACGATATGCAAGAGTATTTTGCTTCCAAGTGATACAATTTTGTTAAATTAAGATAGTATTGTTTTGTCCATAATTATAAAATTTACTTTTATTTGTGCTATTGCAATGCCCGACAGGGTACACTGTTGAAACAATATCTAATTTTAAGAACACATTTCATGTACCTACACAGTTTAAGCAATAAATGTCTTTGTCTTTGTCTTTGTTTTTGTCTTTGTCTTTGTCTTTGTCTTTGTCTTTGTCTTTGTCTTTGTCTTTGTCTTTGTCTTTGTCTTTGTCTTTGTCTTTGTCTTTGTCTTTGTCTTTGTCTTTGTCTTTGTCTTTGTCTTTGTCTTTGTCTTTGTCTTTGTCTTTGTCTTTGTCTTTGTCTTTGTCTTTGTCTTTGTCTTTGTCTTTGTCTTTGTCTTTGTCTTTGTCTTTGTCTTTGTCTTTGTCTTTGTCTTTGTCTTTGTCTTTGTCTTTGTCTTTGTCTTTTTCTTTGTCTTTGTCTTTGTCTTTGTCTTTGTCTTTGTCTTTGTCTTTGTCTTTGTCTTTGTCTTTGTCTTTGTCTTTGTCTTTGTCTTTGTCTTTGTCTTTGTCTTTGTCTTTGTCTTTGTCTTTGTCTTTGTCTTTGTCTTTGTCTTTGTCTTTGTCTTTGTCTTTGTCTTTGTCTTTGTCTTTGTCTTTGTCTTTGTCTTTGTCTTTGTCTTTGTCTTTGTCTTTGTCTTTGTCTTTGTCTTTGTCTTTGTCTTTGTCTTTGTCTTTGTCTTTGTCTTTGTCTTTGTCTTTGTCTTTGTCTTTGTCTTTGTCTTTGTCTTTGTCTTTGTCTTTGTCTTTGTCTTTGTCTTTGTCTTTGTCTTTGTCTTTGTCTTTGTCTTTGTCTTTGTCTTTGTCTTTGTCTTTGTCTTTGTCTTTGTCTTTGTCTTTGTCTTTGTCTTTGTCTTTGTCTTTGTCTTTGTCTTTGTCTTTGTCTTTGTCTTTGTCTTTGTCTTTGTCTTTGTCTTTGTCTTTGTCTTTGTCTTTGTCTTTGTCTTTGTCTTTGTCTTTGTCTTTGTCTTTGTCTTTGTCTTTGTCTTTGTCTTTGTCTTTGTCTTTGTCTTTGTCTTTGTCTTTGTCTTTGTCTTTGTCTTTGTCTTTGTCTTTGTCTTTGTCTTTGTCTTTGTCTTTGTCTTTGTCTTTGTCTTTGTCTTTGTCTTTGTCTTTGTCTTTGTCTTTGTCTTTGTCTTTGTCTTTGTCTTTGTCTTTGTCTTTGTCTTTGTCTTTGTCTTTGTCTTTGTCTTTGTCTTTGTCTTTGTCTTTGTCTTTGTCTTTGTCTTTGTCTTTGTCTTTGTCTTTGTCTTTGTCTTTGTCTTTGTCTTTGTCTTTGTCTTTGTCTTTGTCTTTGTCTTTGTCTTTGTCTTTGTCTTTGTCTTTGTCTTTGTCTTTGTCTTTGTCTTTGTCTTTGTCTTTGTCTTTGTCTTTGTCTTTGTCTTTGTCTTTGTCTTTGTCTTTGTCTTTGTCTTTGTCTTTGTCTTTGTCTTTGTCTTTGTCTTTGTCTTTGTCTTTGTCTTTGTCTTTGTCTTTGTCTTTGTCTTTGTCTTTGTCTTTGTCTTTGTCTTTGTCTTTGTCTTTGTCTTTGTCTTTGTCTTTGTCTTTGTCTTTGTCTTTGTCTTTGTCTTTGTCTTTGTCTTTGTCTTTGTCTTTGTCTTTGTCTTTGTCTTTGTCTTTGTCTTTGTCTTTGTCTTTGTCTTTGTCTTTGTCTTTGTCTTTGTCTTTGTCTTTGTCTTTGTCTTTGTCTTTGTCTTTGTCTTTGTCTTTGTCTTTGTCTTTGTCTTTGTCTTTGTCTTTGTCTTTGTCTTTGTCTTTGTCTTTGTCTTTGTCTTTGTCTTTGTCTTTGTCTTTGTCTTTGTCTTTGTCTTTGTCTTTGTCTTTGTCTTTGTCTTTGTCTTTGTCTTTGTCTTTGTCTTTGTCTTTGTCTTTGTCTTTGTCTTTGTCTTTGTCTTTGTCTTTGTCTTTGTCTTTGTCTTTGTCTTTGTCTTTGTCTTTGTCTTTGTCTTTGTCTTTGTCTTTGTCTTTGTCTTTGTCTTTGTCTTTGTCTTTGTCTTTGTCTTTGTCTTTGTCTTTGTCTTTGTCTTTGTCTTTGTCTTTGTCTTTGTCTTTGTCTTTGTCTTTGTCTTTGTCTTTGTCTTTGTCTTTGTCTTTGTCTTTGTCTTTGTCTTTGTCTTTGTCTTTGTCTTTGTCTTTGTCTTTGTCTTTGTCTTTGTCTTTGTCTTTGTCTTTGTCTTTGTCTTTGTCTTTGTCTTTGTCTTTGTCTTTGTCTTTGTCTTTGTCTTTGTCTTTGTCTTTGTCTTTGTCTTTGTCTTTGTCTTTGTCTTTGTCTTTGTCTTTGTCTTTGTCTTTGTCTTTGTCTTTGTCTTTGTCTTTGTCTTTGTCTTTGTCTTTGTCTTTGTCTTTGTCTTTGTCTTTGTCTTTGTCTTTGTCTTTGTCTTTGTCTTTGTCTTTGTCTTTGTCTTTGTCTTTGTCTTTGTCTTTGTCTTTGTCTTTGTCTTTGTCTTTGTCTTTGTCTTTGTCTTTGTCTTTGTCTTTGTCTTTGTCTTTGTCTTTGTCTTTGTCTTTGTCTTTGTCTTTGTCTTTGTCTTTGTCTTTGTCTTTGTCTTTGTCTTTGTCTTTGTCTTTGTCTTTGTCTTTGTCTTTGTCTTTGTCTTTGTCTTTGTCTTTGTCTTTGTCTTTGTCTTTGTCAGCGATTCATTGCGGATACCACATTATTAAAATTGGGTATAATTTTGACGGTTTAAAGTAGGTAATGAAAATCTGGCGAAGAGAGAAAGGACACAATGTTCATATACGAGTATAGTCGTTATTACAGAACTTAGAATATTTATAACTGAGACGCGCAAATTGCACACGATTGGGCATTATGCTCATCATCAATAGCATGGGCACACTGAACAGTATTCACCGAATATAAGAATAAAATGCCGTTTTAAGCAGCGTAAGAATAAAACTGTAGGCAACAGGTTATTCGGTGCTGCATCAAGCTATCCTATAGCGCAGTAGGTACATGTAGGCCTGCTGTCCAGGCGATGCATAAAACAGCGAACATCACTGTTCTCACGCCGAGGAACCAAATCCAGACCTCCACGCGGCACGTGCTATTTCAAGCAACTTCTTGAATAAAATAACGAACTATGCATTAGGTACAGATTAAGCTGCCCCGTATGCAGGTTACACAGGTCACAAGCACATTAATACATAATTTACGTTCGTACGTTAATGTCGAAGATCGCTCGACGTCAGCTCAAATGTTCAATTACTGTAGGAATACTATCACCTGTCAAATTATGTGTTTGTAATTAGATGCGATACACATCGAAACTTTGACAGTGCCATACATAAATCATATCGTATTACGTAACAGCAGATGGGAATACACGCCATCAACATTCTAATTATCATACCTATTTATATCAAAACTCGGGAAATGAATAACATTTTGCGATATCACTGTGGCGGAAAACAACGATTTTTCCATTATCCTGAAATAATGCGATCGCTCAACCTTCACGATTGCGTGGAATGATTTCGCTCGCCCCACTGAATGTGGATTAAAGTCAATTTAGTTCCAAGACAACGGGTCCCGGTAACATGTGTGATGCACAACTCAATGAAAATCGAGTTGAGTGCCGTCAGTGGCGTCCCGCGGTAGGGGCGGCCGAGCGTCGCTCGGCTCTCGATGAATACATTACAAGTGCGCGCGTGTTTGACGCATCGCCCGATATCGGAAACCGCCCGCGTTCCCGACAACGTTTTATTTCAGATATCTAAACTCGTTCAATGCTCACTTTGATATGATGGACGTGATACTTACAGTTCTCAGTCGCAGTCCACACGCGCCGAACTAAAAAACTACCACCAATCCTGTGAAATATACTTTTTGTTACAAATATCGCTTGTACATTTGCCACACCGAACGCTGAATACGCTCGTGTATCAATTTTATTATGATTTCAAAACATAAATCTACAGTTCAATCACAATCAGATAATAGAATGGCCGCGGGTTCAATTCTGATCCAATTCATTTTTGACATAAATCCAATAGGTATAAAATAAATATATTAAAGATATATGGCGTTCAATACAATATTACATTGTGTATAATTCAAAATGACGTAAAGAAGTTAGTATAGATCTATATGAATATCTAGCATGTTTAATTCGGAATGCAACTATAGGTACAAACGATTGTTTTTTAGACTCGCATACCGCTCGCCTCAGAAGAATAACTGTCTAACACTGTGTCTACTGTTCACTGTGCGCCTACTAATCTTCCTCATTATATACACCAGCATACCTATACTTAGTATTATCGGGAGATATTAAACCTACAGCAACTATTTGACGGCACTAACTGTACCTACCAAGTTGTCTATAAAACATAATATTCATCTAGCTATTACCGGCTCTACGCGCCCGGGGCGCCGACAGATCGAAGAAAAGAATATCTTGTACAAAGTGCCGGGCGTTAAATTACAAAGTACTGAAATCTCTTTATCGAGAAAATAAATAGAAGAGTCTCAAATAGCTCAAGACAACGACCAAGTTCTGAAAGCTCCAGAGAAAAAGAAAGCGAAATTACAGACTGTGACTGTAGTGGAATAACGACATGCAATGCAGCTCCGAGGATAGTGGCGGCTTATCTGCGGAGTGTCGTGAAGCCAGCTGTCAATAAACAAAACGTAGGAATATCTGATGCCAATATTTGCGCCGACTATAAGAGTGCCTCGCGCCTGCTATTGACAACTGACTCTTTAATAAAAACGTTTGTGATATACAGATTTTATATTGAATTTTAGGCAAATAACGTGTACGATATCGATGCCGCTAACGTACCAACAATGCCAATATTCTACTCAATACAGTCAATAGTTTGATGTTGAATTTAAAGAAGTTAAACAGTAGATTCTCGGAGACTTTCCGAGCAAACGGCACGTCGCAATACGCACTAATTAGCGCGGAGGTAAATTAAAAATTGAGGTACCTCTTAAAATAACGATGCACTTGTGCCAGCGGGCCATTTGAACAGATGATTGGTCCAATCAAGGTGGAGAGCGAGGTGACGAAAAATAGGTCGTAAGGTAAGGCCGAGCGAGTGAATGCACGCTACGCTGCACAGGCTCGGCTGCACAACGTCATTTACTTTTTAGTAGCAAAGAGGCCGTGAGTGAGACGATTTCAAAGCAACTCTCGCGAGGAGGGCTCTCGGCATTAGTCGACGCAGCGATGAATAACTGAAGCCATGAGCAACGCGAGCGGTCAAAAGACGAGCCAGTTTTGTTACCCAACTCTTTATGTTCGTTTTCTAGAATTTAGATCGAATTATACGAGCCTTAGCTAGTTAAAACGTATTTTTAGGGTGAAGGATTTTATTAGCATCCGGGTCGGTGAAGAAAATACAAATGCGTAAAGTAAAACTAATTAAAACATAAAGATAAAAGCCAATTTAGGACTAAAGAAAAAAGTAATATCAGAGTTTCGATGTCACGTTGGAAGCTTCGAAGTTGAGTCAACAAATATTCGTTAATATAACGATACCTATAGGGACATTCGGAACAAAAAGACCCTTAAATTCCGTTTTCCACCTCAAAAACCAGATCCGACATGCAGCTGGCAAAATTCGTGATATTGTAAAATGGTAGAGTGGCGCGTGCGTTACGAAATCCGATAGTATTGGCTACAAACAGAAATAAAAGACACAGTTGCTCTCGTTTTATACGTAAAATCGTTAAAGCAGCTTTTTTGTACCGAGATCGCACCGTAGTAGCCAAGGTTTTACTGAACTACAAACCTGAGGCTGAAATGTTACTTTATTTCGCAGAATCTTATTTAAATATAACGTAATATTTATAACACGGAACCCCTTGCCTTTTACATGATAGGCTTTGAGTGAAGCTATCTTGAGCGAAGAGAAATGACGCTCGCTGCCGAAGGTTGCACGTGCCAGACCGAAGCCTTCAGCTGTTAAAGCTAAGTGTAACGGTAAACAACGTTTAAGTATAATCATTTAATAAGTCGTAAAATCAAGGGTTAGATTTATGGATGCCGACTTTTAATACAACATTAAATCTCTGGGCGAACAGGAAAGTGTTGAGCAGTGAGGGTTATCGCGAGCCCTGAAATCGTACCGGACTCAGGTACTACATAAAAGTGAGCCCCTCTAGTGTAATGAATTCCAATATAACCGTAAAAGCTGTTGTCGTTCGTATTCATATAATCTGTGGACCCTCATAAATATGCTTCGATTTGCATAATTACCTATTTATTCACAACTAAACACATATTGTGACGTGCAAACTGAGCTCGCCGCGTGCGGTATTCATTGTTTAGCGATAAAATGGATCAACTAATCATTTACCTAATGCTAGTCGTGCATTACGCAACGATTACTGTAAATAATTATCAAATTGAACATTGCAACATATAGCATCGGTGGTTCAGTGGTAGAATGCTCGCCTGCCACGCGGGCGGCCCGGGTTCGATTCCCGGCCGATGCACAGACATATATCTCTTTTTGATAATTTAATTCGATACGTTCTGTAAAACGTTACCCAATTTGCAAATTAAACGACATGAATCAAAATAAAGACTACAAATAATGTTGAATATATTTTTTTCGGTCTCAACCATGCCTGGCACGGGCACCTTGTGATCTCATCGCTAACCACAAACACACAGCAGGCAGCGACGAGTGAACCACACAAGGTGCATTCCGCACCGTTGCCCTTTATTTTGCACCACTATTTAGATCGGCAATAGACAGAATACCACGCTACGACACCTAGCGACGAGGCTATTTCTTTAAAAGACATGGCTTATGCATATATCTGTATTTCATTTTGCTGTCACCTGAGCAAAACTTATTAATTAGGGGAACAAAACCATATTAATTAAGTTTATAAAATTAAACGCAATAAAATCGGAAAGATTACTTAACTCTCCCACGTTCGCATCCTTGCGCGTACACCCGTTATTAGCTTTTCCATTGATAGAATTTTAGTTTAAAGGCATTTAGTAGCCAACACATTTTCAGTCCGCTTTCGGTTCAGTCCAAAAGTAAAACTAAACAGAGCATATCATACACATTGTAGCCATCGCCAGCACTTATCCACAGCTCCGTGACACGTAACAAGCAACAATGCGACATAAGCGAACGAACCCCGACTGGAAGCGCAATCTCGTTGCAATTTGTCCAAACTTTTACTCAAAGAGCTTATTCAAAATTTTTCCAGTGTTGTGGTCAAAAGATTTTGACGCGTTTCCATAGCTGATCTCATAAATGAACCGCAGGCCGTAAAGGGTTATATGAACGCAGAGTGCATCGCCGCTTGCTCTTTATATCTATTAGTGGTGAACACTGAACAGCTATGGTTCATAATAGCTTCATCACCATTCATCACCCTTTCATGCGGTTTTAAGAGCTTTGTTCGGCGAATATTAATTCTATGTTCGCCGGGATTAGTGAGCGCCGGATTGGTCCGTGGTCGTGTTCTAGATCATGATTAAATACTACACGAGAGTAATTCCGTCTTTACAACCTATATATATTATTTGAAAGATTATTTTATGTGAACTTTATGGACTTGCAGTGCAAAATTAGCATAGTATGTTTGGCAAGTCCATTATATACGCTCGCAGTTCTAAAGTCGATTCAGAATTTTAATCGCTTTTATATATTTCAGCAAGGTCCACATTAAACTGGCTGTATCATCATAATCAGCCCTTTATTATACTGTCCCACTGCTGGGGACGGGCCTCTCCCCATTATAAGAAGGGTAAGGCCATAGTCCACCACGCTGGCCAAGTGCGTGTTGGCAGACTTCACATGTCTTTCGAGAACATTATGGAGAACTCTCAGACATGCAGGTTTCCTCACGATGTTTTTTGCCTCACTGTTTAACAAGTGATATTTAACAATTTAATACGCACATAACTCCGAAAAGTCGTCGGTGCGCGCCGTGGATTCGAACCTGGACCCTCTACGTAGCAGTCTGTCGGTCTCTCCACTAGGCTATCGCTGCTTAAACTGGCTGTTTAAAACTACAACGTTACATACGTAGAACGAAACTTAAATAAGCATGATATTTATCGTTACCTATGATCAGTTTTAAGTCCTCAAAGTTTCGCTAAGAACTGTACAGATATGGTTAAGGAAATAAAGAGTAACTATATAATTAATCCGAAAATCAGGCCGCTCTTCGGCCCTGACGTACAATTTCCATTAGACCGGCAAGAAACTTAGTAACCTTATTTGTTTTAATTATAAAAGTACTCGAGATTTATCCTGGAAGCTTATAATTCAGGCGCCTTCAGCCTAAACCCCAAAAACAATATAACGAGGCGGCGATCAAGCCAAGCGGGTAAACGTAGCGGCGTATTAAAAAGCCCGTGAACCCTAAAGGCTATTCGATGTGCGACTTAGGACTTTGGCCAGATAATCTGAGGCTTAATGTTGGAGAGCATTAGCGCGCATTCTGTAGCGGGTTCACGACAATATGGCCGCAAATTGCACCAGCCGAGTTCCGAGTACACTACTTGTGTTAACGGTGCGCCACTTTTTTTAATACATTTTAAGGCCGCGTTCATAACCGTGCCGTGGAAAAATAGGCGTAATGCAGGCTATAAGTAAATGTACTGCTTTGTTTCGCCACGCTCTTAGCGATACTGGATGTAACACGCGACATGTGATAGCTTTTAAATATTGCTCTACTTGCAATTAACAAGCGCTACCAGAACATAAATGTAACCTACCTACAGCAACGCGAATTTCAGGGTATTAACATAGTAAAAACAGAATAGTAGGTTAGCTAAGGCCGCTCGGCGAGTTAATTGCCTACTCTTGCGTTGACGCACGGGTTGTCACTTGTTTACATCGCGGCGCCGGCTTTGTCGGCGCTCGCGCTTTTTCGCCGCTTTTTTAAGTGATCGCACTGAATACTTCACAATTTAAGCTTGAATTTTTTTTTCAAATACCTACTGACTACCTAAGCGTTATATAACTATCTAAATGCCTTTTTAATGAGAAAAAGTAACAAGTTAAAGGACAATGGCAGAATTAGGTCTGGGTTTGTTGTGGCGACCTTAAACTTCATATGAACAAAACAAATTGTTTTTTTTTCTACGAATTTTCATATTTTCACTTTGTCTCAATAAAGCCGGATTATTTTATGATGATAAAAAGCATTCTAATTGAGTACGAACTAGGTACTTACTTTATTATTTGATTGTTGTCATAGACAATGGTGTGACAGGAATAGACGTTTGACATTGATTCGTATCGATTATTAAATAAGTAATCGATACGATCGACCTTTTTAGGGTTGTTTTGGTTTAAAATATAATAATACAAATGCAGTTATTTAATTTTTAATCAACATTATATCAATAAGTTAATTCTTTTGTAGCAAAACAACTTTTAAATTAAATAAAAAGTCACAGCATCGTTTTAACTGTATATCGATTTCACATAAAATCGATTTAAAATGTGCAGCTCTGCTTTTGTCTTTGGCTGTGACAGGTAGATGCTACAGAATAGTTCTGCGTTTAGATGTCAATCTGACATAATGCCTTTGATAATTCAAACGTACCCACATTGTTCATTCCTAACTATACATAAAACACCGATATCTTCTTTATTCCGGCTTTCCCGAGTGAAAATAGAATAATTTATAGACTCTGTTACTTACGCCGAATTTTTTGATATATTTTTTATTACTGTGCGCTTCAATTTAAATTCAGACATTTTGATGTATGGAGATCTGCCATTGTCCTTTACTGTCGTTTAACACATTTGTTAGCCTATATTTTTGACTACTGGCAACTCCGAATATTTAATGAATGTTTTCGTTGTATTGAATTACGTTTTAATTTCTGGCAACACCATATCCGTTTTAAAATGTCAACTGTAGGGTAACGGAAAGAACAGCACGGCAGTCGAGTTCGGAGCGTTGAAGTGAACGGTTGTGTAATAATTCTCGTGTGAGACACAGTTGGATAAAAATAACCCTAGCAAGTAAGTACAACTCCATTGTAATTCCAAGTGGTTGTGTAAAAATTGTAGAAAAGGAAATAAATATGTTTGTGATTTGTAAAGAGTGTTTACTTGAACTACGAATCCTGTAATTTCTGAGCTGTAGTCAACAGGTCAGAAGTGGGATCGTAAGAGAATACTCATGAATTTTCTTTTGTTCACGTCCACAATTATTATTAGATCACGATTTAAGATTAAAAATAAATTGGGCGTGCCACATGTGCACCAATCAGATATACTTATTTCCTACTACCTACTATAAATTTCGTGATGGTTAAAAATATAATAGTGATAGAGGATTGTAATTGCTTTTAGTGGCGAAATATACCGGATAAAAAGACTATTCCTACGACGGTTTTTGTTGTTGTTCCCCAGTAAAATACGATGAATCGAATTAGAATATGAATTTAATGTAAATACGTTATAGAAATTCCGATAATGCCCCCTAAGATTCTATACGATTTTTTTTCACCCTGGCGATTGTTGACGCATGCAAATGTAATGATGAATTCTCCTTTTTTGTACATATTGAACGTTGATATTGACTATTAAGTTTACAATGAGGATTTAAGACCACATTCTAGAAGGGTGTCGAATGAAGGATATACATAAAAATGATTAATTATAGAAATATGCATCCCAAATACGGACGGGTGTAGTTTGTGTTTGTTGTAATGATTGATTAGCCTATTATACCACGCTTTAACACTATGTTATCAGCATAGTTGAGTTCAAAGATGCTATTACATAGGCACCGTATTTACTTTTCACAATTGGGTATTTGACAATAATTTATTTAATTTTTTTTTTGATATTAAATATAAACCAGGGCAAGAGTTGCGTAGCACAGCGACAATAGTATATACTTTGCTCCTATATTGGACTACTTTCAGGTATTTTAATTTTGCTTACTGGACCGATAGGCTAAGATTAAAATGTGACTGCACACCTCTGATGTTCATAGTGCTTAATAGGCAATGGCCGCATCCAAATAATTGTTCCGCGGAGAAAGGGACAAAAACAGCGGGCATCTAGTAACCTTGATGGCTTGTAACTTCTTTTTCAATATGCGTATGGCTAACTGGCGTTTATTATACCAAGTACAAACAATATCTCAATAATCCGATACTAGTCAAGCGCCCAATTACATTTGTGTATTTATTTTAAGGAAACTGGAGAAAATCTCTTTTCTGTTCTGTTGTCATCCATGTCCCTTTGCAAGAAGATTGTGGTTACAAGGAGTGGTTTTGGCAGATAAACACGACAAAATTTGTGTAGTAAAATGCGTCAGGAATATGCACTAAGCTTTTCTTTTGATAAGTTTCAGATACGACTGCATACCTGTTGAAGTACAACCGAGGTGAAGGGTTGTTAGCCAATATGGATAAGGATGGTGAGCCCAGGTTAGAGGGCAGGAGTGAGCCCAGGCTAGAGGGCAGGAGTGAGCCCAGGTTAGAGGGCAGGAGTGAGCCCAGGTTAGAGGGCAGGAGTGAGCCCATGTTAGAGGGCAGGAGTGAGCCCGGGTCAGAGGGCGGGAGCGAGCCCAGGTTAGAGGGCAGGAGTGAGCCCAGGTTAGAGGGCATGGACGGTAACTCGGTTACGTCTAGATCTAGACGTGAGGAACAGTTGCAGGGACGGCATTGGAACCGAAAAAGGCGGGTACTTGACACTGATTCTGACAGCTCATCTAGCAGCGCGACTTACAAACGATCGAGGAGGCCGAGGAAGGATCAGCGAAGACAAAGAGGCAACTTGAGACGGACGGATCGCAGCAGTGACAGCTCGTGCAACCGTGAGTCGATTAAATTTTATAAACCTAGTAGGAATAGGAGTAAGGGATCTGAAACAAATGTTATATTAGATAAATTTTTGTCAATTCTAAAGGATGTCAAGAGTTCGGAGAAGCCCAAGCTATCATTTCTTAATAACGTTATATCTGAGTTCGATCCGCTTAGTAAAGAGCAAACTATACTCGTATGGATAACTAAAGTAGAGGAATGCGCGGAAATATACGGTTGGTCTGAAAAAGAAATTATTCACTACGCACTTCCTAAGCTTTCTGGATTAGCGAAGACCTGGTATCAGGGCTTACCTACTCTTTTACATACGTAGGGTGAATGGAAGAAGAAATTGATTGAGTCATTCCCTTGTCGCGAGGACTACGCCGAACTCTTGACCGAAATGTTATCAAAACGTGTGAAATACGGTGAATCATTGGAACACTATTATTACGCGAAACTAAATTTGTTAAATAGGTGTAAAATCCATGGTAGACAGGCAGTAGATTGCATCTTACACGGCTTGGATGATCGCGCCGTAAGAGTAGGTGCCCAAGCGGCTCAGTTTAGTGAACCGGAACAAGTCCTAAAATATTTTCGGACTGTAAAAGTAGGTCAGAGCAAAGAAACTTATGAAAGTGGTGCTAGGCATAGGCACGATCGTAGACAGTTTAATACAGCGGCAAGTTATAAGGCTCAAAGTTCAAAACCAAGCGTGATTAATTCTAATATCCGATGTTTTAATTGTAACGAATTCGGTCACCCCAGCTTTAAGTGCGAGAAACCTATAATTAAATGTACAGTATGCGATAGGTTTGGCCATCAAGCTTCCAGCTGCTATAGAAACAAGCCAAGTACTAGTTCTTATAAGAATGAATCACCACCACAAAATAAAAACGAAAAACAGGTCTCTGTATTAAGCTCGACCGATAGGGCTATTGATAAATACATCTTTGATATCAAAATCAACGGGCAAGTAACGCAATGTCATGTAGACTTAGGAAGTCAGTGCTCGTTAATCAAAGTAAGTGAAGCTAAGAAACTAGGCATGGACGTTAAGTGTTCCCCTAACCTTCCCGCTTTAAGAGGTATAGGTGCAAATTTGACAATCCCGTTAGGCATGATAGTGGCTGAAGTAGAAGTACAAGGCATTAAGAGCGTCATAGACATGTACGTGGTTGAGGATTATGTGCTGGGTTATCCTACTCTTCTGGGACACTCCTTTACTGAGATGCCCGGTCTTACAATCACTAAGACACCGACCCAACTGATATTTAAGAGAAATGATTCAATCAAGTTACATATATATTGTGCTACCAATAGTCATATACCAAAATCCTCATTGCGTGTGATACCTGTAAAATCAAATTCACATTATAGCGGGGATATTTGCATACGCGGTTCCCTTAGGTGGATAGGAGGGGGACAATACTTTTTGTTACCGGGTCAATACAGTATCAAAGAGGGAAACGGTGTAGTACTGGTGTATAATGTATCTGATGCCGATATTGCTATTACAGAAAATACCCTACTGACTCGCTCTATCGAAAGCTGTAGTGACGAGCCCTCTGTGGTCCTTGATTGCTATCACATGTCTTTTAATTCTATTAATGCCGATGAACAAATCAAGTGTGGTGAAAGTCTTAATAACGAGGAACGTTTACAATTAGAGGAACTATTAAACAAATACAAAAACTCTTTTTCAAAAGGATTAAAAGACCTTGGATTCACTCAGGTAACTGAAATGGTTATTGATCTGGAAGATTCCAATCCTATAGTATATAGACCCTATCGTTTATCTTATTCGGAAAGAGCACTAGTAAACAACATGGTACAAGAGATGTTGGATAACGGAATAGTTAGGGAATCTTCGTCGCCGTATGCTAGCCCCATTGTGTTAGTCCAGAAAAAGACCGGGGAAAAACGTTTATGCGTAGATTATCGAGCGCTTAATAGGAAAACAAAAAAAGATCACTACCCCCTCCCACGTATCGAAGACCAACTAGATCAATTGGCAGGCAACAAGCTATTCACGTCGCTCGATTTAGCTTCGGGATATTATCAAATTCCTATCTGTGAAGAATCTCGCCACAAGACTGCGTTCGTAACCCCTGACGGTCAATTTGAGTATAACCGCATGCCATTTGGTCTGGTTAATGCGCCATCCGTCTTTCAAAGGACAATAAATAAAATTCTTCATGATGCCAAAATAAAATACGCGATCGTCTATATGGACGATATTCTAATACCCTGTAAAGGTGTGTCTGAAGGCTTAGCTAGATTAGAAGAAGTACTTGAACTCCTCAAGCAAGGAGGTTTAACACTTAGGCTTAGTAAATGCAACTTTTTTGTAGATACTTTAGATTTTCTAGGCTTTGAGGTAAATTCAACGGGTATTCGTCCGGGAAGTAGGAAAACGGAAGCGGTTTCTAGATTCGCGACACCTAAGAATATACACGAATTAAGACAATTTTTGGGCTTATCCGGTTTCTTTAGACGGTTTATTAAAGACTATGCCATAATAACCTCTTCGTTGACAAATTTATTAAAAAAGAACGTTAGTTGGACGTGGGGGAGTAACGAAGATAAAGCGTTTAACTCAGTAAAGACTCTCCTTATGCAACGACCATTATTGGCTTTATATGACCCTTTAGCAGTAACACAATTACACACCGACGCATGTAAAGATGGGCTAGCAGGTATACTTATGCAAAGTGACTCCAAAGGAGCGTTTCACCCAGTATCATACTTTAGCCGTAAAACTTCTCCAGACGAATGTAAACTCCACTCTTACGAGCTTGAAACCTTAGCCGTGGTGGCATCTTTAAGTAGGTTTAGAGTGTATTTGCTTGGAATACCGTTTACGATTTATAGCGATTGTAGTGCGTTGCGATCTACATTTGTTAAACGTGATCTGATTCCGCGAGTTGCACGGTGGTGGGTACAGATGCAGGAATTTGACTGCTCAATCGAGTACCGCCCCGGGTCTCGAATGGCGCACGTTGACGCGCTGAGTCGCAGCCCCGTGGCGACTTCTGCTTCTGAATCACATATATTAGACATACTGAGCATTGAAACCTCGGAAGAGGACTGGATCACTACCGTGCAGGGCGCGGATGAAGAGGTGCAGAGAATTAAAAATGTACTAGAAGACAAGGCTTCGGAAACGGTAACGGATATATGTAAAAATTATAAGCTTAAAAATGGGCGCGTGTATCGCATAGTCGGTGATGAGATTAGATGGTTGGTTCCAAAGGGTGTACGATGGCAAATACTAAAAAGAAACCATAATGATATAGGGCACTACGGCTTTGATAAAACACTACATCGTATACAACAACATTACTGGTTTCCAAAAATGCGTCGATTTACGAAGAAATACGTACGGTCTTGTCTAGAATGCGCTCACCATAAAACTCCCGGGGGTAAACGAGAAGGAGGGTTACATCCTATCGAAAAGGTGGGTATACCTTTCCATACGGTACACGCGGATCACCTAGGCCCGTTTATTAAGAGCAAGAGAGGTAACTGTTATTTATTAGTTCTTGTTGATAGTTTTACGAAATTCGTCAACATAACCGCCGTCAAAAATACCAAATCTTTTACTAGCATACGTGTCTTGAAAGATCACATCAGTTATTTTGGGGTCCCGACGCGTCTTATCACCGATAAAGGGACGAGTTTTACCAGCAAAACGTTTAAAGAATTTACCACGCTGTTTGGAATTAAGCATATTACTAACGCTGTTGCAACACCTAGGGCAAATGGGCAAGTTGAGCGATTCAATAGGACAATACTAGACGCTATGTCAACTTGTACCCATAATAAGGATGAACGATCTTGGGATGAATATGTTTGTGATATTCAAGTGGGAATAAATACTACAATACATAAGACTACACAAAAAAGCCCTTCTGAACTTCTGTTTGGTTTTAATATAACTAGCAGGACTGAAGGCATCTTGAGCTCCGTTATATCCGATACGACTAACGTAATTAATCCCGAAGATTTGAGTACTGTTAGAGAAGAGGTAGGTCAGAATATAAAAGCGCAGCAACTAAAAGACGTCGAGAGGTTTAATAGGAGTAGGAAATCAGGGACAAAGTACGAAGTAGGAGACTTAGTTCGCGTTGAGAGGCAAGTCCCTCATGATGGCAGATCTCAAAAATTAGTTACTAAATTTCAAGGTCCATATCGCGTAATGAAAGTGCTTCCAAACGAAAGATATGTAATCGAGGATACTCCCATGACACGCAAACACGGTCGCAGATACGAGGCCGTGGTAGCAATTGATAAAATCCAACCATGGTTATCATTCTCTAGGAACCTAGATAGTAGTGAAAGTGATAATAATGATAGCAGTAAAGAGATGGAACCAAATGAAGTAGATGATAAATAAATGGAGTGTTATTAGTATAATCAGTGTTTAAGTCGAATCCTGAATAACATAGATAAATTAAATAGAGAATGAAGTTGTTTTGTTTATTGAATATGTTATTTGATTTTTGTATATATTTGCTTTTCTTTTACTCTACTATATTGATTGAATGTATTCAAATAAGAGGTATGCGCGAGGACGCGCTTGGAACAGGACGGCCGAGCTGTTAGCCTATATTTTTGACTACTGGCAACTCCGAATATTTAATGAATGTTTTCGTTGTATTGAATTACGTTTTAATTTCTGGCAACACCATATCCGTTTTAAAATGTCAACTGTAGGGTAACGGAAAGAACAGCACGGCAGTCGAGTTCGGAGCGTTGAAGTGAACGGTTGTGTAATAATTCTCGTGTGAGACACAGTTGGATAAAAATAACCCTAGCAAGTAAGTACAACTCCATTGTAATTCCAAGTGGTTGTGTAAAAATTGTAGAAAAGGAAATAAATATGTTTGTGATTTGTAAAGAGTGTTTACTTGAACTACGAATCCTGTAATTTCTGAGCTGTAGTCAACACATTGTATATTATTAATAACATTTATTACAAAACTGAATGTATATAAACAATTCAAGCGGGCGAGCAGTGTAGTACCTACATGAATGCGCTCGATCAGACGCGCGGCGCATCCCGTACTGAATCCACGCCGAGCTTGCCGCGCTCGTGAGATTGTGTGCGTGAATAGTGCGTGCGTACACGGCACCGGCAACTCACGCGTACATTCAAACCAGCAGCGCGGCGGCGCGGCGGCCGATTTGTATGAAGCTATCCTACTATTCTGTTTTACTATGGTATTAATGACTTGTTGGAGAGGCCTCACGGCGAAGTATTTGTAAACGGAAAATTTGGGTTCAAATATTTATGAATAAAATGTTAACCTGTATGTCGTACTTAATAATGTATTATAATGTAATTAAAATTCGTACCTGAAACCTCTATAGCTGTATGTCGCGATTTAAAACAATAAAATTGGGCAAGTGCGAGTCGGACTCGCGCACAACGGGTTCCGTACCATCATCTATAAAAGAAAATCACGTTCGTCGTATACATACAACGAACGTGATTTTCGTGTATACTTAAATACTTTTTAAATTTCTACCTGTTTATTAAGATCGAGTAACAAATTGCTTAAAATTACGTTAGTTGTATGGGAGCCCCCCTTTATAATTTACTTTTATTTAATTTAATTATTTATTTTGAAAGGTAATATACAACTTCATATTCTGAGAAAATTTAAAGCGTCTACCTGTTACAGTTAGTAATTTTGAGCAACGGCAACCGAAATACATAACTTGTGAAAATTTTAGCTTTCTAGCTATCATGGTTTATGAGATACAGCCTGGTGACAGACAGACAGACAGACAGACAGACGGACAGACAGACAGACAGCGGAGGCTTAGTAATAGGGTCCCGTTTTTTACCTTTTAGGTACTGTACAAGTTAGGGCCTAACCTTCGATAGCTCTTAAGTATAGCCCTAAGCTTGCACGTACCTAAACCTAGACTTATCCTAATTTAAGCCTACTGGTTCCTATATCTAGCCTAACCTATCTTATGATATACCTATCCCTATTTTAGATCTAACTCTAACCTAACTCCCTAGTCTACCCTAGCCCTGTTAGGTATAGTGTATAGCGAGGCCGTGTACACTGTGGTCACACAGACTGTCGCGTATACAACCCTAATCCCTAGTTCCCTAGCAGTCCCTGGGATCCCTAGGCCGGGATATCTGTCGCCGGGAGACCTAAGGCGACAGACGGAAAGTGGGTAGGATTAGGGTGTAGTGAAGTGGGTTTTCTCACTGCCGGTCGAGCAGACTCACAAGACCGATCATGGTGACGGCTAAGGGTGTCTTGGCCGCAGTGAGAGGTGAGGGGTAGGGTATGAGTCAAAGCCGGGAGTGAGCTAATGACTGGTTTATTTCTTAAAACTATAATCTTATCAATGGAAGAACTACATCAATGGAAGAAAATTGGAGGAAGTTAAAAACATCAAAGACCTAGGCATTAATTTGGACAATAAGCTGACCTTTGTCGATCATATTGACACTATTACCAAACGAGCTCTTAAATGTCTAGGATTTGTAATACGAAACGGTAAATATTTTAAAAACTCTAGTACCAAAATAGTGCTCTATAACAGTTTTGTCCGAAGTATTTTGGAGTATTGCAGCATTGTGTGGAGGCCACACTACTCTACTCATACTCTTAGATTGGAAAGGGTTCAAAAGAGATTTATGAAGCATTTAGGGTATTGGTCCAGAAGAGAGGTTCGACATATGTCGTATATCGAAAAACTATCTCATTTTAAAACAATGACGCTCGATAAAAGAAGAGACATTATTGATCTGAAATTTCTTTATAAACTTCTACACGATCAAATTGATTGCCCGCAGCTGCTAGAAAGATTTCGATTTAGAGTGCCACGTGGCCGTCCTCGCAAACCAATCACACCTTTGATCCCACCACTACGTAGGACCAAATTTGGTGCATGTTCGCCTGTTCCTAGAATATGTAGGCTGATTAATGAACATAGCGATGTCATAGATATTCATTGCGGCTCCTTGAATGCTTTTATTGGGAAGATCCTTGAAATTTCCAATGCAAGCAGTTAGGAAGCATTTTGTTTTGTTTTGTATAATTGTCGATTTCTTTCTCTATTTGTTTACCAATAATTAGTTATGTAAGGTATTTGTAATTCTGCAGATTTAAACTTAATTTGGGTTAATAACATGTTCTAATTAGCAAGTGGTGTTTACCTGTAAAGATTGTGCAGTTAGTAATAAGGATATTACTTTTGTAAATTATGCATGTATTACTGTAACAATAGCTGGTAGACCTAATTAAATAAATAAATAAATTATATACTAAACTTATTCTATGTACACATATACACGTATTTAGTTGTGTGCCGTCGGTGTATTGTGCCGATGCAGCATGTCTGAGCCGACCACCGTACGTGATAAATTACATGATCTTAAAATATCACGCATCTTCCTCGGTGATAAGTTGGATGTGTGTTGGAATGCCAAGAATGTCATGTTCATGTTTGAACATTCTGGCGTCTCTCCGGGATAGGCTTCAGGAAGGTCATGTTCCGGCGTGAACATTCTAGCGCCTCTCCGGGGCAGGCTCTAGAAAGTTCTTATGTTCAGGCGTGAACAGGTACGGAACCCTAAAAAAGGGTTCAACCTTTTCGGTTTAGTATGTTTTTATGACAAATTTTAAGAAAAAATTTTTATGCGAAAATAGGAATTTCGTACTGTGAAAATTTTCTTCGTCGCTCGGTATAAATTTGTGAAATATTTTGTGGACGTCGCGTCGGCAGCACGCAGTGGCGGCGAAGAGTTCAGATGACGTAATTATGTGATACAACGGGGAACTATACATACAACTATACATGCAACAAAATTTCTTTTGCTTAATACAAATATATTAAACAGTTTTCACGCAGAGTTTTCTAGAGACGCAGATATTATTTCTATTCTAGTAATAATAAAAATAAAAAGTCCGTGTGGTGACGGATTAAGAATACGGATTGTCACCACCCCATATCATCCCACGGGTGTCGTAAGAGCCGACAGAGGGAGCATATTATGCACAGAACAGCACTGTAAGAGAAGGAAAACTTGATACAAACCCTATACCAACCCGTTTGGCCAGCGTGGTATAGTAGGCCAATTCCTCCTTTCAAAGGAGAGGCCTAGTCCAGCAGTGGACTATTAAAGGCTGACGATGAATAATAAAACGCAACATTTTAACATTACGAAGAGTTGTAGTTTAAAACGTGCGACCGTTAGCGCTATGCGCCACGAAAATATAAAGTATAAACATTTTATAAAAACAAATAGTAAATGCACGTACCTAGCTGCGTACGACTAATATTAGTGCTCTAAAATATAGTCCTTTAGTGTCTTAACTGTGAATAATGTTTATAGTTCTTTAAATATAGGAGATTATAATATTTATTCAGTAATACATCCTACTACTTTTAAATCAATGTTTGTGAGGATAGATGTATGGAAAGTTCACGGAAAAAACAATAAAGGATTTTGATAAAACTTTACAGTAACATAACTTACATATCATAATTAGACAGCACATAGGCCACCTTTAGTCGCAATAACCGACTTTTACGCAGACTTAGCAGCGGACCTTACCTAGGTACTTAGTTATTAAATACGAAACAAATTACATTTGCGTTGTACACGTGTATAATTTTTATAAGCGCCTAATGGTAGACTAAGTAGGCAACTTAGGTTTTATACCCGAAGTACAGTCGAACAACTTCCCGCTAGACCACCATGAGGCCTCGTTTACAGAGAAGCGGAGCGTCGCGCGTTGCGTGCGGCGTCGCGTTTCGCGAGGCGTCTGGCGTTTTATCTGTTTACGGAGCGGCGGGATACAGCACTTAGAGCGGTTTCAGACGTGTAGCAAATCACGCAGCGGTCACTGTCTCAGGGCCTGTTCACGAGATCGGTCTAAGCGGCGCGCGTCGCGGCGGGCGGCGCGGCAGAGCGTCGTGCACGCCACGACCCTACAGCAGCGGTAAACGCAGCGGCAAATGTGGACGTATTTGGGCCGACGGAGTTACCCATAAATATGGCGATAACCAAAATATCTTTGTGTAACTATACGGTATACTTACCTACAAAATTGTCGACATTGGATCTTCATTTCTTACAAGTATTTTATATCAAAGGAATAATGCATATTCGCAATTAATGAGGCGTTAAATAGGTACCTACACAACGTAGATTACGTTAAGTAGGTAGGTAAATAACCTTTCAACTTTCATAGTAGCTGTGTCTGTACCTATATAGGTACATGAATGTACTATCGACAGCAGCCACGGTTGACCATTTTAGAAAAATTTTCGCTTGGACATGTTGACTTTAAGTGACTCCGCCCTTAATTTTGTTAACCAATCAAAGAGGAATCTTCGAACAAAAACGTGTACTAACCGTTTGCTTTTATGACTTTTCTTACTTTTGCCAGATGGTATCATATTTGGACAATTGTTATCTAGCACTTGCAAGGAAACAAACTTTTTAAACACATTTTTTTTACCCAACTTCCAACCATGAGCCCACAAGAACTTGAATACTCTTGAGCGGTCATTAATTAGTTAGGTCATTTAGTTTAAGCATTGCTATACTTAATCATTGAAATAAGTAGGTTTAATTTGTCTTTTTTTGCTTAGAAAGATGTAACGTAGCTACCTAGTTATTAATTAAGTATTAGTAGGTAACTTTTAAATTACAATTTTACTGAGATAATGATTATATTGTTGTTTTATTTATTTATTTCAAGGTAGCTTTATTCATTTACGTAACAGTAAATTATACAACGTTAAATATTACAATGTTATTGTTTATTACTAAAAAAAACATAAGTGGTTCTATATCCTTTTCGGAAAACATAAAACAAACATTTGTTAACAAGACGCATCTCTTTTTTATACAATGGACTGCACACATGTTGGTATATTTTTATGGACTGAACTCATTCAGATAAAAGATTATGTAGCCGACCTACGGCCTATTCAAATATTATCATTGTTCTCTAAATAAATAGGTAAGTAATAAAATATATTTGAAACCTTCTAGTCGTTTTGATTCGTTTGATCATAGCAACTTCAGAACATAACCGATGTTAAATTGCTGATTCCTATTTGAGAATGTTTATACTAAGTATAAATAATCAATCCCGGCGTTCTTTTGTCGGCTGAGGTCTTTCTTTGTCATGAAAGTATGGGTACGGTGTTGCATAGACTTATTATTTGGTTAAATTCGTTTTGGTCTCTCTAGTGTAAAACTAAGGCGATACAAACTGGTCACAGTTGAGTTTGTGTTGCATTAGAATCAGTAAACAAATGTAAAGTGTAAAAAAACACAAACAAAACAAAGGGGCGTGTCACGGGTGTTGGCGTGTGCTATGCGATTTTAACCTTAGGAGTGGTAAACCGTCGCTGCTGTCGATAGTACATTACACAATGTTTTAATGTTTGCGATTTATATTAAAACCTACCATTACATTCTGTAAAACATTGTTTCATTACATCTCGCAACGTTTTATTAACATTTTTTGTATTTATACAGCGGATGTGTTGCTATCCATACACGCGACCGTTTTAAAATTTCGACTTTAAATGTCTCCGTATTCATTACCGCCACAAAATATTTAACAAATAGTTTAACCGCCTAGTTCGTCCCTCGCGTAACGCTGTCTGTGCCGCTCGGAGTCGTGGCGTCGGACTCGGTCGCAGTACATTTGTTCCCGCCGCTCGCCGCACCGCACGCCGCACCGCTCGCCGCGCAGCCATTCGCGCCAAAAAAAACGCGCGCGTTATCGCTGTGCGCGGCGGCTCGTGGCGTGCTTCGAACGTCTTCATACATTTGATCTTGCCGCTAGCCGCCCCGCGCTAAGCCGCCGCTCAGAGCGGCAAGGTCGTGACAGGGCCGTCACACGGGGTAAATTTAAGGTAATTGAGAGATGGGAGCGCAAGTGTCGCAACTTGCAACATGAACTATCAATACTTATTCCATTACGACGGTGACCATATCTGCGTTGTGCGATTGCCGAATACGAGTTGCAGAAGGTTCGCAGCGGGCAAAGCTTCATCGAGAATTCGTCCACAGGATCTGCCGAAAAAACATCCCATTTCAAGCAAATCGCTTCTCCGTAAACGCACTTATAAAACGCCATATATTTTAATTCAGAGCGGGCCGCACCGCTCACTGCCACGCACGACGCCCCGCGTCTCCGTAAATGAGGCCTAAGGGTGAAAATCGCTCAGCAAGACATCGTCGCTCCCAGTGATACTTTACACACACATTGACACTCGTATAAAAAAACAGTTTCTAGTGTGCCTTGACTCTATGAGCGAGCCATAGGCTTTTTTTCAAACTGGTCCAGCGCCGACTCCTTTGATTGTACCTACGTTCATTCGCCACAAGTACGTATACCTAATAATCACTGAAAATGCCTGAGGCGTTAGGTCATACATATTGTAATATATTTGATTTAGTCGACTTCGAGCTCTCCCAAGCTGATTACACGTAGTAATGAGCTTTTGGCGAGGACACTTATCTAGTTAAACCTTAAATAAATTAATAGTAGTCTGACGACCGGTTAGCGAAGCGGGAGTGTAAGAGACTGCTACCCTGGTCTGGGTGTTTCAATGTATAATATGTATGTATTTACAAAAAAAGTGTATATGAATGTATGTTTATCCATTATCTAGTAAGTACCCATAGTACAATTAAACCTTAAATAAATTAATAGTAGTCTGACGACCGGTTAGCGAAGCGGGAGTGTAAGAGACTGCTACCCTGGTCTGGGTGTTTCAATGTATAATATGTATGTATTTACAAAAAAAGTGTATATGAATGTATGTTTATCCATTATCTAGTAAGTACCCATAGTACAAGTTCTGCTTAGTTTGGGACTAGATGGTGTTGTGTGAATGTGGTAGAATATTATAGTTTACCTATGAGGTAAAAGTAAATTTTTTATCAATTTTTCTGCCGCTCCAGGATTATATGGCGTGTGGATTAAAAATACAAAGTGTTACTATTCAGTTACCTTTGTGGTTATCGTAAGAGACGAATCAAGAAAATATACGTAACAAATAGTACCTTTCGTATTGATAAAGAGACACAAATCTCAACATAGTACTGTATACTAAAACGTCTGGACAACGTGGTATCAAATCCTCCTATTTATCCCAGCACTGCGAAAGGTTAGAAAATTTACCTATATGTTCTCAACAATTAAATCTATATATATAAAAGAAAGTCGTGTTAGTTACACTATTTATAACTCAAGAACGGTTAAACCGATTTGGCTGAAAATTGGTGGGGAGGTAGCTCAGAACCAGAAAAAACACAAACGATACAATTAGTTGCAAAAAATAATCTGGGAGGGATTTTAGAGAAGGTCGAAGTTTGTAGGGACAAACCTACTCCCTATTGACAGTAAGAACGCATGCACTGTAATAATTGAGTGCTGCGTATGTGCGCATCGTATATCTGTCAGTACTGTCATAACATTACAAATTGTCATATGTGTCGTATTTGCGTTTCTTAAGATGTGCTTTATTTCAGAAACTGCTGACTACATATCGTTCAAACCAATTTTCGTTGGAAGTTTATATAACGATCTACAGCATATATGTATTTTTGTAGATTTGTCACTTTAAAAGTTACTTAAACTCTTACTTTAAAAGTTAGAGGGACACACACATTCATTTTATTACTTCGGAACCGTATATCTTTCAAACGATTGACTTTGAGAAACAATGGTTTTAGGAACCTCAAAGTAATTTTTAACGACCCATTTTCCACTTCAGTTCCATGTATGAAGAGCCCCTCTTAATATTCAATATTTTCTATATCGTCGTAAAGCGGTTCACAGAATACATCTACTTACCAATTTTCAAATGTGTAAACTGAATAGTTTCGGCATAAAGTGGCTGTGACATACGGATAGACTGACAGACATAGCGTGTCTATAAGGATTCCGTGTTTAGCCATTTTTGACTACGGAACTCTAAAAATACTGTTTACTGAAATGTTTTAAATACTTCATGCGGCTATATTTCTTATTAGTCCCAAGGAACAGAATTAAAACGAAAACTACTATTGAACGATGAAGGAGTTTTGTGTTACCCCGAATTTAACGTGAGCGAGGCCGCGGGCAAAAGCTAGTTAATATATAATTCTGACAGATATAATTCAGTCTGCCTGGTCTCACGGCATAAATGCGCGCGTGAGATTGGGAGGTCTCGGGTTCGATCCCCGGGTCGGGCAAAGTGTTATTGGGTTTTTCCGTAAGAAAATTCTCAGTAGCAGCTCGGAGTCTGGTAATGTGCCCGGTACGGCAATAGGCTCGGCCCCTATTACGTGGGACTAAAATAAATCTGGCGAAAAGTGGGTGTCGCAATATACCTCTGCCTACCTCTCCGGGGATATAGGCGTGAGACTATGTATGTATGTATAATTCTGATAAGCTATAAATGTATTTCACTATAATTGAACAAAACCTATAGAGAATTAAGTTGTCACATCCACAAACAGCGAAACACCGTCACATGTCAGAGGTCGGCACCGGCATCGGCGCAGGGAAACGTTTAAAAATAAAACGACCGCACCAAACAAAAACAACGTATCGCATATCGCATATCGCATTACTGTACTTCTTTCAATGGCATGTAAACCGCTTCTTAAGGCTGCCAACTTAGCTGAGATGAGCGGAGCGGCGAGGAAAATATCGTCATGTTATTTGCTAAGACTTTTCGCTTATAAATTGAGTAGAAGTTTGCAGTAGATTTACAAATTTTGACTGCACGGTTGGTGTAGTGGTTTAAGCGGCCGCCTCGCAGCTTCACACTGCGCCAAGTGTTGTGGGTTCGAATTCCACACGAGACAACACTTTGTGTGATCCATAAATTGTTGTTTCGAGTCTGGATATTAATTTTCCTCGTTAGATGTATGTTTGTAAAGTCTTCCGCCACATAGGATTTAGTCCTAATGCGGGAGTTGTATTTAAGAAAAAAACCACCCTTGCACAGGTCATCTCTAGGATGGATGACCGCTTATTGTGTCGCTTACATCAGAGCGCTACCGTACTACGAAGGGTACGTAAAGCGTTGTAGCGTCTGTTACTGTCCCACGGAGAGCACGTAAAGCCATCAGTCTCGGTTCTTGTTTCATGACAGGAATCGGGTTTTAGGACTTGTCGGAGGCCTATTGGCAGCCTATGAACTCCTTCACCACATTTCGCACTCTTACGAAGATAAATGTCTTAATGAATCGTTTATTATCAGACGTGATTTTACCACACCGCTGACTGACCCCGCTCATCTCTGTTGGGCACACAGCTCAATAGTCCAATGAATCCGCTCATTTGCATGGGGCAGGCGCTGGGCGCCGGCAGAAAGTGCGCCGCGTCCGATTGGCCGCGCGCCAGTGCCTCCATAAGGTCGTCACAATTCAATCAAAACGCACCCATTATACACGTACACGGTTTTTATTAATTGTTGATGATTTCGGCCTTATTTTTGCTTTACGTCTTTACAGATACAATGTTATTAAGGCAATATTTATGAGCTTAACAAAATACTCAATGTCTACGCCGGCTCTGCGATGCCAGATGCGTGTTTGTAAATAGATGGACCAATAAACAATCAATATGTAAGTCGTTTTCATTCTGAACTCCTTGCTAAAATTACACCGATATTATTGAAACAGGGTGCAAAGCCAAATTATTAAGGTAGTAGAAGTAGAAGTAGTAAGGTAGATATATTGGAAATTGAACGGTTATTCCAAGAAGTATGAATTAATATTTCCGATGTTAGACGTAACTAAGTTGGTAAACACATGCCTTTGAGCCATGTGTCAAGAAAATTGAATATTACGATAACGTAACATAGCATTGGTACACAATAAACATAGTAACACGTTATTTCATCAGTAACACGAGGCACAACACTAGCGCGCACACGTGAGCGCCCGAGCGCGGCGCAAGCACATCACTACGCGCTAACATACGCAAACACCTCCCACTCCCGACACGTGTTTATAATAATAACATCATCCCCTTACGAAAGAGGCGATATATAAAAGGCGGTAAGTTCCCGAACCGCGTACTATCCGCTAACAATATACATAGAGCGAGAACAATAAATATAACAGCGGGGAAGTAAGCAGGTGTGTCGAAAAACTGGTCCGCGGCTCAAGAAAATCGTGAAAAACTCATTCGTAAACAACAAAAGGAACACCGAGATTATAACTCACGCGGAGAAGGGGGTGATGGGGGGGGGCAGATTAGGGAGGGGAGGAGTAGGGGAGCGTCGGGTGCTGACTCGAGATAAAGTACTGACGTTATGCTCTATTCCGTGATTTAGATATGACCTTCTGAACGCAATCTGCATTAGTAACGGTCGGGGCGGCCGACCCCCGCCGATGTGTTTTATCGAAACTTAACACCTGTGTGATATGAAAAGGGAATGTTATATATTGTAGCTGCTTCGCACGTTAAATATATCTATTGTAATAACGCACTAAAACTTTGCATATCTAAACACCTGCCTCTAATGTCTCAATATTACATTCGAGAATACTATAACTGGAATATACGGCATATATGAATTCAAGAATATTGTGTACATGAATAACCAGAATTACTAAAGCCAAGCATTACCTACGCTCTTATTTTCGCAATATACTCTTTTATCATCAATATATAAATACACGCTGCAGGGTACTAAGCACGATAGCTTAGGGTATACTTATCATGCAACGATCATTAACAAGTCGTAATGTATGCCCGGCGATGAGCTTTCACAATGCAATATACGAAAGCATAATCCTAAAAAGATAAACACTATGTATCGCAAGTATCCTCTCCAGTCGACACAAATGATTCATGATTCTTTTCCTTTGTTTCAGTCGACACTTTTCTATTCTCAGCAACTTGTATAGCATCTCAGCCGTCCAAGAAGACGTTAGCGGGTAACACTTTACTGAGAGTTGCTTCATAAGTTGGCGGCGGCTGTAAATTTATTATAAAGCAGCCGTCACGATCGCCGTCCAGTTATCCCCGTAGCGAGGCATTCAGCAATAAGGTGAACTTTTAAAAGCGATTTTCTAGTCGCAAGTGCGATTAGTCTCGGCGCGTCGACGGTGCGCGACGCCCGCAGTGTCGCGTTGTCGTACGAACTAAGTTTTAATGGTGGCTGGTACTCGGTTTGCAAAGTTAGGTGGTTTTGAAGCGCAGAGATGCGGGTGCTACTGACCCGCCCTTCAGTTTTATTACTTCAACGGGTTATTAAATACAGCTCCGCCAAGTTTCGGCAGAAACTCTATCGATGTTGGCCTCATTGTGGCCACGTTTGGGTACTTTATGCTTAACGTTTCGACGGTAGTTACATTTCTAGCACAACAAAGTGGAATTGAGTTAGTTTTTATAATTAAGTTAATGGATACAGAATGAATGACTCAAGTTTTATGAATGGGTTTGAGACTCTGCTGAAAGCCAGTAGCAACAGCACTCTTCAGTTGGTACATGCCTATGCATTAAGGTCAGCGTTATATGATTCGTCGATGATATCTCAAGAAATGAAGAGCTTTTCTCTGCCCAGATGATGTAAGACGTTTTTTGCATCAACACATTTTGGACATCAGATAAATCAAATGGACGTTATACAATTCCTTTGCTTTCCCGCATGATAATGACCGTGATTACGCAGCATCGGCGATGCATCATCGCCCGTTGTTGGCGATCACACCAGCCCGAGCCGTGAGCCGTACGCCTGGATGAGAGATTATCTTAATGGCGACGACGTCCAACACAAATTATGTATTCGTGAGGCACAATCGGGCCAAATGAGAGGCCAATCAGCCGCCAACCGTGCACATGTAAACGGCACATTGACAGACGTGACGACAAACGGAATCGATAATTTACACATACGCGCACACACACACACACATATTTTGACTACACACACATGCTGAGGGCATACAACTACGATCGTGCTTCATGTTTTATTACCAACCTTGTGTTGTTCATTAGGCTAGCAGATACATTTTTAGCGGAGCAAAAATGTGTGAGTTGCTAGTGCTTTTAGATAGATAGTCCTACAGACCACGCATTTTTGCAGGTACAGTATAACTTATGCGCAAAATAAATAAGCCTTTTTACGAAACAAGTCTAATTATAACTCCAGTTTTAGTCCTAGTTTTAAATTAATAAAAATTAAGCACTACCTAGTTTATGAATAATGACTTTGACACAGCTGAGGCTAGGACTAGGTATATTTTGTTTTTCCTATTTTGAAATAAAATACCTATTGTGATAACTACTGACATCTTACTATTTTACTCACACCGCATTCAGGGGAATTATGTAATCAGAACCGAAACCTACTCAATTGTATTGTTGGAAAAATATTTCAATAAAAAAATGATTAAAATATTATGATGATGAAATATGACAATTATAACTTTAATTAAATTTGTTATTAAAGCAAACAAACACACTTCTATAATTTCAATTACATTTTGAACAATGATACAATAAAACAATGCTACCAACTTTCATGAAATAAAATGTCTAATGATATTAATTAATACCAAAGACAAGCATTTCTTAGTAATAAGCGAGTATTAACACTTGGTATTAATTCAAAAATAATAATATAAGCTATTTCAAAAGATTTTCCAACAAACGTCCTTTTAACCGAAATAATTAGACTTATTTTCATTAATGATTAAATTAAACATTATTACGTTTGAAGTAAAACATTGTGAGGTCGACATAATCCATGTATTTCAAGGTGAATCCAAGCGCCATAATGCAACGTTGCGCGGCGACAATAGACATGTCGCCTGTCACTTAGCAACTAAATACACACAGTGACAACCATTCAAAGAGAATAAATCACATACCTACGCTGGTCCCAAAAGTGCACAGTATTTCGTAAATACACAATTATACGTAAATATTTATTCAATCATGGTGAAGGAAATCGTGAGGAAACCTGCATGTCTCCATAATTTTCAAAAGACGTGTTATATCTGCCAATGACTTGACTAGCGCGTGCGAAGCGGCATGTGCCCAGCAGTAGGACAGATTAGGGAACGAGGTTGATAACAATCATGCAGATTTCAATAAACAGCATTTTTCTCTCCTAAGAAGGAATCATCATGTCAGCCGAAAGACATCCACTGCTGGACATAGGCCTCCCTCAAGGCTCTCCACAAGGACCGATACTGAGCCACCCGCATCCATCCGCTGCCCGCGATCCCATGAAGATCGTCAGTCCACCTTGCGTGCTGGCTACCCTTGCCTAAGAAGGAATAGGTACTTAAATAATAATCCTTTCCGTTTCAACTGAGTGAAAATTCGTGAAATATAATATTTCAGTTGTATAATAATTCTCAGAACTCTGTACGGCATCCAATACCACCAAGATGTAAATTTCTTAAACACATATTTTTATACTTACAGGTTGACATCAATCTGTGATATTATCTTATACTTACCAAGATCGTCAATGCCGCAAAGGGAAAACTGCGAAACATAATATATGTAGGATGTACGAAACATCAATTCGTGCGGACGATATAAATCCCAAGTTTCACAACAGCAAACATGCGGACATCTAACGCACGATGTCCAGCTAAGTGAGAACGCGAGAATATACAACAAACAGTTCCGAACACCGCTACCATCGTATTTTCCTTGTAAACCGCCACTACTCGCAATAAATACACCAAGATTTTCTTTCATTCACATAAAAGTGATACTTTCCTTCATACAGAGAACTCTAGTAAAACAAATGCTTTCTTGTTTCTGTTTGTGTTTAGTTGGAGCGGGCACTGAGCCACCGCATCGCCATCACTGCCAATATATAGGCAGAAACAACAAGCCCTTGTTATGGGAAAACATTCTACACACAACTGTATTTTGTTGGGTTTATAAAGTTTTAATTGGAATAATGGAAATAACATTATTCTCTGTTTATACAGCAAACGCCATATCACCGAGTCACAACGCAGAACATATAGCTAAACTTTTCGATACAGTTTCGGTTGTGCGATGATGCTATTTCCTACGTGAACTGCATGTGGTTAAGTTGTTAAACTATTTTACTTGAAGATTCAGCACTAAGCTTACACCAGACTTTACATAAAGCACTCGATATTGAATTACATTTGGTTCAACCTTTAAGAGTTTTTAGGAATAAAATTTTGGGTAGCGCCACATCTGAAAGTTATCCCCATTGAGGCTAGTCTTTTGATATGGAATTTAAATGTAGCTAATGAAATTTGAAAGTAGAGCAAAGGTGCTCTCGTATGTTACTTCTGTGCCGATATAATACCTACCAATGTAAATAATAAAGAAAATTATTATGTTCTTAAGATTTGTATAAGAAATTCTCGCCCATTTAACCGCCGCATATTAGGTATACCATAGGTGAATTTATAAAATACCCAAGATAGGATTTCGTGTAGAGCTGTATGCTTATAAAGTCAAGACAAGGGTTGACATGTCGCCGTAGGCTTACAGCTTGTATCTGCGATATGTAGGAGAAAATACCTATGTAGTTTATTTCAGTGTGACTACAATATACTTGATACTAGAGCATGAGAACTCAAATAGATGCTCAACGATAAAAAAACAAGTACCTCATATTTGGATAACTGCGCAGAACTAAGCACTTAAATCAAAAGCCTGGCTGTTTATTAACTTCAATGATTCGCTCCATGAATAAAGCATTAATACTGAATATAATAGGCTACTTTATAAACTATTCATTACAATATAATAGCCTGTTCAGTCATTCCCAGTGGCAGAAGTGGTAGGCTGGCCCACTATTAAGTGAAACTTCGTCGTTACAGACGAAATGTGTATATCATTAACTTCTACCTAAACATTCAGGGGTGGTCCTATAATACAGTACCAGATAGATAAATGTTAAAAATACTTCTACTTTCTATCTGTGCATTTACATTTCGAAGTGTTAGAGGCAAGCTGGTTCCGGCATGTATAACCGCAACTGAAACCGCTGTCTCCAAAAAGATTGACGTAAGTAACCGTATGAAAGTGGCATCCTAAGCTCCTCTTCCTATCTTCTTTGTCTTTTCTATTCGTAAAAAGGAGAGATAGGAATGTATATTAGAAGGAGAAAGCGAGGCCAGTTTTAGCCTCTTCAGCTTTTCACTAGCGAGGGAAACGCTGGCGTTTATAGGCCATATAAAACACAGCTATCTATCAACTCCTTCTACATTGATGTAAATGAAGACGATGAAACGTTCAAAGCGCGCTCGTACCACGTAACAGGTAATAGCTGCTATCTGGAGCTAACGTGCGACTCGGTGTCAACTTTGAGCCGCACAGTGTGTATGTGCAAGTGATCTGTCACCGTGCAGTTGAGCACTATTGCAATCTTTGAACGTTAAGTTATTGCCGTACGTGAATGTGAACGATTCAAATTTGCCTCGAGTAAGGTCTCAGTATTCTTATGAGCTCGATGGATCATGTGTACTCCTGTACTCATGTACTTGTGTAGTTGTGTGCTACACGGAGGCGCGCTGTCCGACGATACATGTTACTCACTGGATATGTGTGGCACAGACACTCACGCCTCACTTATAAACGGTTGAGGCAGGTCGAAAGTTTGCCATTATGGTTTGTAAGCCTGCAAGTCACGACAACAAAGCTTTGTAAAGGAATTGCAAAGCACGAGTTACTTTGTGATCAATATAGAGTAGCTTTGTAAGAAACTCTCAGCTGCGCTCAAGGTAAAAAATTTAGATCAGGTGGGAGTTAGTGAGCATCCTCGTCGGCGTGGTCACCTCGTAACACGATAACACGAACATGAATAATGCAGCGAACAAACAGAGTGCACCGATTGCTATGAAATTCCCGATTCATTACCGACGCGGATTCATTCAGATGCCGAACAAGTGTTGTAATTATTCAACAGGAGTGAGGCACATAATGTAAGTTTTAATGAAAGAAAGTACAGCTCCATTACGAATGGAATATTCATCTCTCGGAGCGGCACCCCTGCCCCGCGCGAATAATAATGATATCCAGTTATTGTTATGGCTTCTATGTAAGTTGAATTAATTGTACGAGCACAATTTGCTACATGGATCGGCATTCAGCAGTGGCAGTGTGACGTTTAAGTTATAATACTTAATGAGCGCCTAGGCGCCTGGCCGCGCGCGCCGCACACTGGGTACTATGTTTTCAGATAGAGCTCAGTTTTGTATAAATGAAACGGGCTAGATTATTATGAGGCGAGAGGAGACACAATTAGATTTAAAAAAAACATGGTTCACCAAGTTTCACGTTAATATTAATTATGCCCGGAATGCCGACTAGACACAAGGGCTTTAGTATAATTACGAGTATACAAGTGGCTTGACCAATAATAGGTAAATATCGCCGCCGACGAAAGTATTGAATATCTTGCATTGTAAGGATCTCATGACTGTAATTGAGTCACCAACGACAAACATACGACACCTTCGATATACGCGCGTTACATTCTATAGAGGAATATACCAAAATTAAGTTTACCGGGCACTGAACTACTGGCATCAGATTATATAATCTGCCACGTGTTCAAAGATTTAACGTATAAATTATTAACATTAGACCTAAAGGTCAAATCCACCTCATTATAATAAATTATTATGTATTTAAATTAAACCACTTCCACAACATAAATTCTCGGAATATTTATGAAACTCAAACGAAATAAACAAGTCAGCTAGTAAATATCATTAGCAAACCTATTATTAAGTACACAGATGCGAGTTGAAAGTCAATAATACACAAATAAAGCTGAGTTAAACCGGTGCAGGGGGATGGTGTGTTTGTCTGGACAAATCCTCGGCTGTGGCCCGGTGGCCAGGTTTAGCCCCGGTCGCAGTTCCCGGCGCCATACGCGACGTTCCGACGGACGAAGTGCAGACGCTAAGAAAGAGGACACTAGCGGACCGCGCCTCTTATTTAATATTGAGATTTCATTTTCGAAAAGCCAAACCTGTTTTGAAGTGTAGTTTTGTTCAAGAAATATTATGTAGGTATGCGAAAGGCTTCAAATGCGGAAATATTTTAATGCCCACTTGAATGTATGCGCACAGTTAATATTTTTGAACTAACCAAGGTCTGTAAATAAAATCCAGTGGACTGTATGAAACTGGTATAATCTTGAAATACTTTAGAAGTAATTAACAGTATTATGATTGGTAGTTATAGTACTATGTGAACAATTAGTGCGCGCGCGTCGTGCAAGGAGCTCAATTGTCAAGTGGGGAGCGCGGATGCGGCCAGTGAGTTGTCCGCCCCGCACCTCCACGCGCCCCGCAGGTGCGGGCAGCCGAACAGTACTGTTAGAGAAGGAAAACTTGATACAAACCCTATACCAACCCGTTTGGCCAGCGTGGACTGTGAAAGGGTTGATGATGACGATGATGATGAATGACGCTAAAGCAACTCATGTCTGCGACTAGAAATTATCAAAATATTCACTGTTCAGATAATAGAATAGCTGTAAAATGCTTAATAAGTAATAACATTCCACGTTTTTAACAGGTGGCTTAAGATAGATTCTTCTTTTTATTTTCAAAAACACTCAGTAGTCAGATTAGTCTGCACCTTATGCATAGTGAGAGCTTCAACTGAAACACTGAATCTGTAAAGAAACTTAAGCAAGTCGTTATACACAATTTTAGTAAATGAGTAAAACAACGGTACTCAATATAGCCTGCGGTTATTAGTCTAACTCATGACTAAGTAGTTGTTCGGAAAAACAAGTTAGATAAATTACGTCGGAAGTATGAACGGCAACAACATCTGTACATCATGAGGTTTTCAATGGATTATGAAAAAAGTTGTTTGAACCGAGAGCGAAACAAACATAAATGTTAAGTAGCGCCAACAAGTGAACCGCTATTCGGAAAGTGCTTCGCAGGACGAGGTGGCCGAGAGGTTAAGGCGTTGGACTGCTAATCTAATGTGCTCTGCACGCGTGGGTTCGAATCCCATCCTCGTCGATGCGAATTTTTGATATGATATAATATTTGTTTTAAAAAAAGGCAAATGGTTTGTGGACAACTGAATATCAAATTGTGTTCGAAGAAAATGCCTTTTATAAATTGGATAACAAATCACGTTTTACAAAAGAGACATATTTTTCAAATACCCTTAGGCAATGATCTCTTATACAAAAGAAACTGATGACAAAGAATGTTCTCAGCCAGGTTGCAAAATATTCGCTTCAAAACAGAAAAACAAAATGTTCTAATAAAAATTCAAGACTGTCTCTAGCGTGAATTGAGTGAACATCCCCGCATGTAATCCGCTTTGTTCCAAATTAGATAAATTATACCACAAAAAGATTCTCACAAAAGAGGCCCGAGAATGGGACGGCAATAAACATTGCGAATGTCAAATCCAGTCGGAATGCTAAATCGACACGTCTTAGACAGCCGAGCCTGCCGAGCCCTCGAGCCCTGCCGGGGACACTCGGCGGAACTCCATGCTTTATTCATTCCGGACAAAATATATATGTTGCAGACAAAACTCTTAACCAGTCAAAAGTACTATTGACTAGCAAAATCAGTTAAAAGTACTTTTGACTCAACAGGTTGGTCAAAAGTAGTTTTGACTGAAAATTATTGGTTATTAGTACTTTTGACTGCAAATTTGCGGTTAAAAGTACTTTTGACTAACGCTCTTCGTCAAAGTAGTTTTAACTGCAATAAAGCATCAGTCAAAAGCACTATTAACTTGTTAGATGTGAATAAAAAATACCTAGTCGCCCAATAAGCTAAGTAGACGTAGACTATTTTCAAGTGCGGGGTCACAAGAGAACCTAACATAACCTATTAGGTAAGTACCTACACATAACTAAGTATCCGGGGCGGACGAGACATTTTCATAATCCAGGGCTGGGCTCCGTCTACTTAGCTTATTGGGTGACGCATACGGTCAAAAGTACTTTTGACTGATTTTGCTAGTCAATAGTACTTTTGTCTGGTTAAGAGTGTTGACTGCAACATATACAAACAATACATTTTGTTTATATTTTTATGACAGGCAATGAAAGGCAAGCCTTTTAATTCAAAGAAACGGTAAGTCATATAAAAAATCAAAACTCAGAAATCACATCTTGATGTGATTTCTGAGTTTTGATTTTTTATAAAGAATAATAACAAACATTTTATTTTTACGAGAAAATTTAAACATGAAAATAGCATGTTATTTTATCCAGTTTAATTATAAATCACCTGGCACAGATAAAGCAAAAACATTGTTTATCTAATTCGGCGCTCAGCGACGTTTATGGGAGGAGGGCTCGTTGTTCCAACTTTGTTTTATCATCGTTAGATACGGAGAGAATTTGTCAAAACAAAATTAGTTTGTACATTTTAATAAGCATACTTATGTAAAGGAGAGAGCGGGTAAAAGTATAAAATTAACATAATCTTATTACGAAATTGAACAAATTTGAAAACTGAGATAATTTACTTTGCACAGAAAATTCATGTTAGACAACAACTGACAGCGTCTACTACTAATGAGACAAATAAAATAAATTATTTTAAGCAAACACACGCTTACTAAAACAAGCTACTACTTGATATACTATTGTAAATAATTTAAATATTTTAAATTCGCGATTTTATAAAATCATCGACAGATTTTTTAGAAAATCATCCCTATAAGTAGTTGGTTGCAATAAGTATTATGAATGGGCAATTAACACAAAAATATTTAGTATCTTAGTGTCTCAGTTAAAAAACTATCTTAGCTTCTAAGATGTGTATGTAGTCTTACGCCTACATTATTTAAATATTTTTAATCTAGATTAGCAACCTCAAAATAATCAGTCCAACGTTATCCTCGTTGCATACAAAACTTTCGCCTTGATTTTAGTTTGCTGGGTTTTAATTTATGGCTAGGCTAAGTAATATATGTCCCAAAATTTAAACCAAATCATACAAAAGTACAAAGCACAGTCATTATGCGACGTGTGGATTACACGCAACACGGCTATATTTCTGAATTATTGTCTCCGTGGCAGAATGACATTAGAACACCACGCGTGACGTTCGCGTTCACATCACATATAAGCCAATTAACGTAAAACAGCTAAGATGGCGAGAGGGAAAGTGAAATGAAAAAAATAAAACGGAGATTTAATAACGTGAGACGTCACGTGTCACGGCGAGCGGCGAGCCGAGCGCCGGTGGTGGCGGGTGAGCTGAACATGTGTGTGTGTATGTGTGTGTATGTTGGTGTGTATGTATGTGTGTGTGTGTGTGTGTGACAGCGTCTCTCTAGTGGCCGCGGATTGGCGACGGGTAGGAAATGGCTTTGTTTCCTCCGGCGAGCCACAGGCGCGCGCCCATCCGCCGGGAAATAAAACAAATGAATATCACATTATAAGGAACCCACCGAACAGACGGGAACATTGGAAATAAAAATACGAGACGACAAACTGTATAAGAGTCGTGTCTTGTGGAATTAAATCGAGGTGGATCTGTTCGTTTGTACGTGTCACGTAATGACTTGTGTTGTTTCACAAAACTAGAGGGGTTCGCTAGCGGCAATGCGAGAGGCTTTTTGCGTCTTACAATTTTAAAATTAGTTTAAATCTATTATCCTGAGAAAGAAGATTTGCATAAAAATCCAGGCTTTGTCTAAAATATTAGGTTACTTTTATAAAACAATTTCAGTTTTATGTACATTATTCCTAGAAACGATTTTGGAACTACATTGCCTAGGTAGCGTGCGAGCTGGTAAACTACGAACACGAACCTTGTGTTGTTGATATTTGATCACTTAAAGACGGGTGAAACTTCACACAAATAATGGCAAAAGTTTTGTGTTGTCGCCATTAGTGCGTCGTTTGAACAAAAACTAATTTAATCGACCTTAATTGAGTTTAATTGAGGTATATGTAGTCATATATATACGTTATCATATTTACTAGTGATTGACGTAATTTGTAAACTTCCTATCATCCTTCTCTATAGTCTGCAATCTTTCACTATGCTAAAATCACTCTCTTCCGTCTAAAAAACGTTTACAAAGATACCTATCTGTATCAATATATGAGTTCTTAACCGATCACTAACATATTGATCATTACGTTGAGTTACATGAAGTGCATGAATATAACACATGCCTACTACAAATAATTATCTTTTTATAATTACTTTTTGTCGTGACTTGTTTTACTTCCAACGTTTCCAGTGTTTCCACCACATGGCGACAAAAGTATCTAAGAACATTTTATAGCAACCATGGCTTACAATTATACTCACACTTTCTTAAAACTTAATAGAAATTATGACTTGACGCTCATCCGATGACGTTTTTTGTACAATCAAATCATGTAGGTAAATGTACAGAGTTGAATTTTCACTGGGCAGGTTAATAATAGCAGTTACCTATACAAAGTCATTTTAACATGCTGTTTTGCATGCATGTATTTAATTGGCCGGTTTGACTGATTTAGTTGCCAAGCAAGAATTTACATTAGTCATATTTAAAAAATAAACTAGCACCTGTCGTAATTCACATATCAATAAGTTGATCGCTGGCTTAGCCGCGCTCGCATCAATATGTACCTACTTCTAATTAATTGATAGTCGCTGAAAAATATCAGCTCGCTTATTTCCCTGGCGGTTTGTTATGTACGCTACTTTATATCACTCCCAAATGTACACTTCAGCCAAAACATATCAATACTGGATAGATTCCGTGAATATTCATTGACAGATAGGGCTGCTGCGCTTTTACATACATCACACGCAAAGTGAAACAAAGGATGATACAAAGTTTTCTCCTTAAGGCGAGGATTTCCCAAAATACAGTGTTATCTAGCGTAGTCAAACGCGTTTTATTTGTAAATAACAGAGATTTAAATTCGGAAAAAAATATATGTTATTCTACAGCATTAGACCTTTATTTTTCGGCCATTCGAAACACGATTACTGTCATTTGATACGATAGAAAATAATCGCGAATATAGGTCTGTTTAAACAACTTTTCTCGTTTCATTTGAGTTGTATTGGGATTAGAATTTTCAAAAGTATACCAAAAGAAAGGTCATGTAAAAGCGGATGGTTTTCGGCAATCACATTATGAATTTTAATATATACAAAAATATAATACCGCAAATACGTAATTTCCTACTGCCGACGCGCTCTCTCCGGCGTCGTTCAGTCCCGAGCGGGATGTAATGGAGACAGGACGTATCGCTCGTTTGCAGAGCGCACCGCAGGATTACGAATTATTTTATCGTCAGTTACGAATGTCATCATCACTTATTGATAAATATATTACATCTAGGTTTAGTTTGTAAATAGGTACTTATTGTAAATTTTTAGTAAGTAATAATAAGTAAGAAGTATAGTTTTAAAAATATCGTTTTGATTATTGGACAAGATAACGACTTGATAACAACAGCATAGTTAGGTAACAATACTTTAGAAAAATATTGATTTATTGTATAATTGTGGATGATTTATAGTATTATTGTTGTATTGGGTACCTACCTAATACAATAATTCACACTTTTATTCTGTGTACCTATATACGGAAATAAAATGTGAGATGTGCCTAAAAGCTATACAAGTGAATTTTATAGGTACCTACGGTAGGTCAATAAATACAAATATCCGCAGTTACCTACTTAGTGGTTACTGCCCCACCCTCGTGGGTAGTAGCGTGATGTTATTTGGTATAACCTTCCTCAACAAATGGGCTAGAGAAGCAAATAAATCTTAGAAAATGGCCTGCTAGTTCCTAAGACTAGCGCGATCAAAAACAAAAAAAAATGAATTTCCGTGTATTCAATAATTCTATTGACTATTTCCACCAATAATATCATTGATTTCCACACTATTACCAAACACGGAACAATGGACACCTAATAATATTATAGTAATTATTTATCACGCCGAGGAATGCACTGGTGTCACAGCTTAGAAAGGTAGGTAAGGTGTTCGGTAGGTAAGTACCTATATCAATTTGACCGACAAATAATAACGAAAACTAGAGTTTATTATTGGTTGGCGGAAAATAAGCGTTGTGGGTGTAGGAGTATCAATTCGTACGTATGTATGTATGTAAAATTTTAACTTTTTTTCACTACTGCTTGCCGATGGCAGCGCCTAAAGGAGATCACCCAAATGGGGCTAATTTTTATTTTGCCGGCCAATCAATAAATTGTGTTATTTTAGTAGAACTCACTGTTGTAAACATTTTAACTATTACACAAAACTTCTAAGGCAATAGGCTTGTGTCCACTAAGAATAAATCGGTTTGATTGTAGTATCTATAGATCCATTATGATTTTAAGATGTCAATAAAGTTTATTATTTATTATAAAATGGTAAGATTAATGGAATTTTTAGGATTCTAAAACTAAAAAATAATGTTTTTATTCTTGTGACAGTGAACACCAATCAGAGAGCATTACGTCAAACAGTACGTCCACCATTCATGTTGTTGACGTTTTAGTAGTAAATACAACTAAAAAGTAAAAGTTTCTACCTGTCAAATCGAATATAACAAAATAAAAGTGGGTGCATCAGACCAGACTTCATTCACGGATTGTTTTGTTTTGTACTTTATGATATGACGACCGGTTAGCGCAGCGGGAGTGTAAGCGACTGCTACGCCGAAGGTCGCGGGTTCGATTCCCGCTCAAGTCAAACATTTGTGTGCATGAACATGGATGTTTGTCTTGGTCTGGGTGTTTCTATGTATAATATGTATGTATTTACAAAAAAAAAAGTATATAAGTATGTTTATCCATTATCTAGTACCCATAGTACAAGCTCTGCTTAGTTTGGGACTAGATGGTGATGTGTGTATGTGGTAGAATAGAATATTATTATTATATCACTCAACCGCTAGGATGGTCTACAGCGTTTTCGTGTCAAATTCAAAAAGGTTTTTAAAAAGCCGTAATTAGTAATATTGCTGATTGATTTTTGAAGAAAAATCAGGTATTTCAGTTTAACATCTAATAAAGGAATGAATCAATCGCTAATTACATTTTAGGATACAAGCGTATTCTCTGAGACAATATTTAGGTTTGAATGTATGTCTAAAAGTACCGTAGAGCAGTTTTGTTTTGACAAAAGTGATAAATCAAAGAGGTGTAACGGCAGTCAACTATACGTTTTCAGCTTTACGTGAAATACGTGAGCCTTAAAATGCAGTGGACTCATTAAAAAAGTAAAAAACATATTTTTAAATACTCCTGACCAAATATAAAAATATCGTCTAAACCTTTAGTAGGAATGTCTATGAGCGGTCAGGTACAGATGTCTTTCATGATGTACAGGCATGGCACCATGTGGTTGAAGAGATGTTGCGTCGCGACGTTCTCACTTTCCAATGTTTCGGCCGGTTCTTGTAGAGAAAAGGCCAGTCAGAAACGCCTGGATATCACTATAGTGACAGCAGCCGCAACCCTGTCCAAGAAACGGTGCTACAAATGTTGGCGGAATGCCACGCTTATGCGTCCCAGCGCCGTAAACATCACCATCTTAAGCCTTTTCCGACCATTTTGGTGTAGACCTCTACAACAAATTCCTTTCCGTTCTGTTTTGGGCAGTCTTCAACCAATTACTGCCTGCTATCTTTATGATGTCTTTTTTCCATCTCATTTGCCGTTCCAGCTAGTCATTTACAATCCTATGGTTGCCATTTTAATATTTGCTTGCACCATGTTTCGGGATTTCTGGCTACATGTCCGACCGCTACTCTTTTGGCAACATCTGGTACTAGACTTTCTTTTCGGAGCTATTTATTCTTCTTTCTGTCTCTGAGTGTCACTCCTGCCAGTTTTCTCTCCATTGCCCTTTGAACAACTTCAAGTTTCTGTAGCGCTGCCTCTGTAGTAACCCAAGTTTCGGCTCCGTAGGTGAGCACTGGCAGGACGCACTGGTTGAATATTCTTGCTTTTTGTTGCTTCGTAAAAACAAATGCCAGTTTATCGAAAGCAGCCCAACCCAAATGGATACGTGTATCAATCCTGTTCACTTGGTTTGCTTTGCCCATCTTTATTTCTTGCCCTAGGTATAATATACTATTTATAGAAGAATTCTAATCGGGTATATCCTACTGCAATTGTTATTCCGCTGGAGTTTTCACTGGTCATGTTGCGAATTGGCCGTAAACTGATCGCGGCAATTGTTACATAGACTACAGGCCCATGTCCAAAATGGATGGGTCATATGAACCACCAGGTGACGTATATAGGACGATATAAGAGCATCAAATAATAAGATTCAGCACTATGCCGTCACTTGTAAGCTGTCCAACTGAGTGCTGGTGAGAATTTGATTTTCTGACAATTTCCAAAAAATTATCGACTTTGTAGCGCACCATTTTTTAACGTCACCTGGTGGTTCGTATGACCCATCCATTTTGGACATGGGCCTGTAGTCTAACAGTCGTACCCTCGCTACCTGCCCTGCCCATAGTCTGGTGCGTGATGGCTTAGAACGTCACCGTCTCTTTCTGTGAGGCAGTAATGCTTATCAATCAGATATTTCGCTCTTGGCTTACTACCTGTCATTACCTGATGCCATTTAAATTGCAAGATGCACGTTATTTTAGGCAAAAAAATACCAGTAATTACTTAGGATTTATTTTAGAAACAGAATAGATTCTTTGAGCTGGAATATGATCTCACAGACTGCACTTAGAACCTTAGTGTAGTAATAAAAAGTGTTTATTTCGTAATATTCTATAAGTTTATTTTAGTTGGCCGGCACCATTGACATATAT
>CALYKY020000160.1:0-36679 GCA_944739405.2 Euclidia mi
GTTATTAAAAATTATATAATATTGGTCTTCTATGTCAACTTATTAAATGAATCTTCTTCAGAAGTTAGCTAATATTACCTAGGATTGTTAAGCTTTAGTTTACTGCATATATAAAATTTTACCTCAAGTTAGAATTACTTATTACTTTTTTGGAAATAAATATAATATTATATCGGCCTATTTCAGATCAAAGAAAAATAATTGCTGGTAAAAATGTCTCAAATGGAACCTGTAGCTTCAACAAGTCGGCATAATATAGATGAAACTCAAGAAATTTGTTTCGTAACATATCAGAGGTGGTGAAATACTGTTACATGACGGTTATAAATACTATAAAAAAAGAGACAATAAAAATGGATCATCTCGTTGGGATTGCAAATATAAATCAAAGTGTCGCGGCACTTTAACAATTAAAGGAAATACTGTTGTGAAAAAGGTCAGTCATACTAACAATTGTGTACCCGATCAAGCTGGCAATGAAATAAAGAAGGAATTAAGTAAATGGAGAGTTCAATCTGGAAAAGGAGTTCTTCCACTACAAAAAATATATAATGAAGGCGTTAATCGGCTAAAGGATAAAGGTCTAAACCTATTGACCCAGATCCCAGATTTTAACAACGTAAAGCATGGACTTTATAACTGTCGCAGAAAAGAATTTGGTATCCGTAATATTAGGCCAAAAAGAGCTACAGATGTCGAAGTTCCTTTATAATACAACGACTTTTTAATGGCTGACTATCAACAAGGTGCTCGAAGAATTTGATTATTTTCATCAAAGGAAGCAAGAGAAAAGTTAAAGACTGTCAAACATTACTTCGCAGATGGGCGTTTAAATGTGCAGTTCCACCGTTTGTACAAATATACAGTATTCATGGCGATCTCGGTAGCACTAAAAGAAGCACCCATATTTTACCATTAATATATGCTTTGGTTACTGACAAAAAGGAAGAAACGTATAAAATTGTATTTCAATTAATATTGTCGCAAAATGCGTCATGGAATCCAGAAAAATTTACTACCGATTTTGAAACTGCGCAAATGAATGCGATTAAATCAATTTTCCCCGTAGTGGACATAAAAGGATGTTTTTTTCATTTCACTCAGGCTTTATGCAAAAAGGTAAAAAGTCTCCACATCTTCAAAAATCGCGTGTCTAAGCGACATGTTTCTCTATGTGCCGTCTTAGCATTATTACCAAATGAAGCTATAGACGAAGGTTGGTTCTATATTATGGAGGACTGGTCTGAAGAAAATGAAAATTTAGTCAAATTTAATGACTATTTTACCAGACAATGGCTGCAAAAGGAAGATATGCGAAGAATATGGTGTTTCAATTCCGAAAACCACCGTACCACAAATACCGTGAAATCGTGGCACTCAAGCATCAACAAAAAGCTTTGCGGGATTGCCAAACCAAATATATTACAATATTTAAACATCATAAAAACAGATGCATCAGTAACAAGTACAACTATGGCGAAACTGGACAATGGACACGAACTATTTAATAAACGCAAACAATTTATTGAAAAATATAAAAAAAATACGTATATTCTAGAGCAATTAGAAAACCAACATATAAGTATTGGTCATTGTTTAGAGAAGCTGCTTACCTATGTTTGTTAAATTTGGTATAACTTTATGTTCTTCCACTGATTTTACCACAATTCCGTCTAGTATGTATTAGATAGGTTCTAAGTAAATTATAAGATCGCCTGTGATTTTAATAGTTGATTTGTGATTTATTACCAATATTATACTTGATTTTGTTAAGTTATAGACTCATTTTAGGGCAATACTGTTATGTGATTGTTAAAGGGTACATACGGAATTTATTATTTAAGCCATGTTAAGCTTAATAAATATTATTTTTGTAAATTTATTTCGTTTACGAAAGTTACATAAATAATAATTATAATGTTTAGGATAAGTCTGATTTTAATCTGTGATTTATATACATTTTAACATAACATAACATATAACATATCTTCACGCCTTTTATCCCCTAAGGGGTAGGCAGAGGTGTATTACACACCCACACTTCGCCAGATATTTCGGTCCCAATGTAATAGGGGGCGAGCCTATTGCCATCTACCGGGCACATTTTACTTATACTCTAAATATAAAAACTTATAAAAATAATAATAATTATGTTTAGGATAAGTCTGATTTTGATCAGTGACCTGTGATTTATATACATTATTTTCCTTATACTCTTAAAATTGTTTATTTTATATTTACAAACAAGATTGTGATATTTTGTACTGATTAAAAATACAAAGTAATCTTATATTTACAAACTTAAGCAAAATTCCAACATTATTAGTATGACCGTATTTTGAATTAATGCAACTTCGCATACGAAGTGAAAGTAATTCATCATATTTGTTAAAATAAATTAAACGAGATATAAATCTCAGATATACATATATATCTCTGATTCATATCTCTTTTAATTTATTTTAACAAATATGCTCTTAAATTCAGTTGTTATCGCTTTAATTTTAGGATATCTCTGAGTTCCTTACTTAAATTAATATTAATTCAGTATTCTAATATCTTAGTGTAAACACTTAAGATATTAGAATCCTGAATTAATATTACATGCATGTATACTATGTATCACACGTGATCTGCTGGGAATAGATCATTTTAGTCGAAATAGAACATTGTTGATTTTATATGTTTCATTAAAAGTATTGATTAAGTAATCGTATTGTTTTATTTTAATTAAAGTGTCACTTTTATACACGATTGTACTTTAGCGTTTTATACGAAGATGTAGAAATGAGGTTGAACGGGCACACGGTGTTAGGTAGAGGGTCGAAAGGGCACTTTAGGTTTAGGCAAAATTCAAGTTTTTGGGTCGAGATGGTAAAAGTGGGTTGAGAGGGTAAAATTTGTCGATCGGGTCGAAATTTGTGGGTTGAACGGGTACGTAGCCCAAAACGGCTACGTACCCGTTCAACCCTCAAATTTCGACCCAATTACAAAAGTGCCCGTTCGACCTCATTTTTAGTACCCGTTCAACCCTCTTCAAAATATAATAATTTATGTGCCCGGTCGACCTCTTTTTTAGTACCCACTGGACTCAAAAAATAAAACCCATTAAAAAGTGCCCGTTCGACCTCTTTTTTTAGTGCCCGTTCGACCCACAAAAAATATTTGTTTATTTAGTACTGTTTTAATGTAATTTCGTTTAAAAAAGTACAGATATGTTGAAAAGTGTTAACTGCAATACATTTGTTGAAGCATAAGAAAGTACAGGCACACTAGCGACAAATAGTACTCGTTCTTTACATTGGAAGTTTGGATTGTTTTGATGTATAAGTATATTATTATAATAATAATTCGGAAACCTTCATAAGCTCGTAGGTATAAGGTAGTATACCGTAATAGTATACCTACAAGGTAAATAATATGTAATGTAATAGGTTTTCTGACATAAAAAGATAGTCTAAAGTGAATCATAATTCTTTTGTTCTTACGCAAGGCAAACTCGCGTCTAAGCTCGGCCTTTCCCCGCGTTCTAGGGTGCAGGTGTGAGTAGTTCGAGAGGGGTGCGGTGCGGGGCAAAGACAATAGGGATTACAGACCAGCAGAAAAAAACAGTAACGTTTTGCATTAGTTTACATTTAGTTGTAGTCAAGTTGTTGATAAGTGTGCCAAAAAATAATCCGTGCGGTGAAAGTGTACAAACTGGTAAGTTTTAAATAATTTATTTTTTGCGTGTTTACTGATTATTGTAATGTTTTTCTTCTTTTAGTAATTTTGTCGGAATAGTTAAGGGATGGATTGGTCTCTACTAAATAATTTACTATTTGAAATACTGTTAAATTGTAAAATTAATTTAAAGTACTTAATTTAAGTCTAATATTGTCGGAATGTAACATTCCACCAAATTGATAATAATTAATTCATTCATTTCTACCCGGTGTAAAATTTTCCTTAACATTATTTAGACAATGAGTATAATTAAAATAAGTTATTAAAAATTATATAATATTGGTCTTCTATGTCAACTTATTAAATGAATCTTCTTCAGAAGTTAGCTAATATTACCTAGGATTGTTAAGCTTTAGTTTACTGCATATATAAAATTTTACCTCAAGTTAGAATTACTTATTACTTTTTTGGAAATAAATATAATATTATATCGGCCTATTTCAGATCAAAGAAAAATAATTGCTGGTAAAAATGTCTCAAATGGAACCTGTAGCTTCAACAAGTCGGCATAATATAGATGAAACTCAAGAAATTTGTTTCGTAACATATCAGAGGTGGTGAAATACTGTTACATGACGGTTATAAATACTATAAAAAAAGAGACAATAAAAATGGATCATCTCGTTGGGATTGCAAATATAAATCAAAGTGTCGCGGCACTTTAACAATTAAAGGAAATACTGTTGTGAAAAAGGTCAGTCATACTAACAATTGTGTACCCGATCAAGCTGGCAATGAAATAAAGAAGGAATTAAGTAAATGGAGAGTTCAATCTGGAAAAGGAGTTCTTCCACTACAAAAAATATATAATGAAGGCGTTAATCGGCTAAAGGATAAAGGTCTAAACCTATTGACCCAGATCCCAGATTTTAACAACGTAAAGCATGGACTTTATAACTGTCGCAGAAAAGAATTTGGTATCCGTAATATTAGGCCAAAAAGAGCTACAGATGTCGAAGTTCCTTTATAATACAACGACTTTTTAATGGCTGACTATCAACAAGGTGCTCGAAGAATTTGATTATTTTCATCAAAGGAAGCAAGAGAAAAGTTAAAGACTGTCAAACATTACTTCGCAGATGGGCGTTTAAATGTGCAGTTCCACCGTTTGTACAAATATACAGTATTCATGGCGATCTCGGTAGCACTAAAAGAAGCACCCATATTTTACCATTAATATATGCTTTGGTTACTGACAAAAAGGAAGAAACGTATAAAATTGTATTTCAATTAATATTGTCGCAAAATGCGTCATGGAATCCAGAAAAATTTACTACCGATTTTGAAACTGCGCAAATGAATGCGATTAAATCAATTTTCCCCGTAGTGGACATAAAAGGATGTTTTTTTCATTTCACTCAGGCTTTATGCAAAAAGGTAAAAAGTCTCCACATCTTCAAAAATCGCGTGTCTAAGCGACATGTTTCTCTATGTGCCGTCTTAGCATTATTACCAAATGAAGCTATAGACGAAGGTTGGTTCTATATTATGGAGGACTGGTCTGAAGAAAATGAAAATTTAGTCAAATTTAATGACTATTTTACCAGACAATGGCTGCAAAAGGAAGATATGCGAAGAATATGGTGTTTCAATTCCGAAAACCACCGTACCACAAATACCGTGAAATCGTGGCACTCAAGCATCAACAAAAAGCTTTGCGGGATTGCCAAACCAAATATATTACAATATTTAAACATCATAAAAACAGATGCATCAGTAACAAGTACAACTATGGCGAAACTGGACAATGGACACGAACTATTTAATAAACGCAAACAATTTATTGAAAAATATAAAAAAAATACGTATATTCTAGAGCAATTAGAAAACCAACATATAAGTATTGGTCATTGTTTAGAGAAGCTGCTTACCTATGTTTGTTAAATTTGGTATAACTTTATGTTCTTCCACTGATTTTACCACAATTCCGTCTAGTATGTATTAGATAGGTTCTAAGTAAATTATAAGATCGCCTGTGATTTTAATAGTTGATTTGTGATTTATTACCAATATTATACTTGATTTTGTTAAGTTATAGACTCATTTTAGGGCAATACTGTTATGTGATTGTTAAAGGGTACATACGGAATTTATTATTTAAGCCATGTTAAGCTTAATAAATATTATTTTTGTAAATTTATTTCGTTTACGAAAGTTACATAAATAATAATTATAATGTTTAGGATAAGTCTGATTTTAATCTGTGATTTATATACATTTTAACATAACATAACATATAACATATCTTCACGCCTTTTATCCCCTAAGGGGTAGGCAGAGGTGTATTACACACCCACACTTCGCCAGATATTTCGGTCCCAATGTAATAGGGGGCGAGCCTATTGCCATCTACCGGGCACATTTTACTTATACTCTAAATATAAAAACTTATAAAAATAATAATAATTATGTTTAGGATAAGTCTGATTTTGATCAGTGACCTGTGATTTATATACATTATTTTCCTTATACTCTTAAAATTGTTTATTTTATATTTACAAACAAGATTGTGATATTTTGTACTGATTAAAAATACAAAGTAATCTTATATTTACAAACTTAAGCAAAATTCCAACATTATTAGTATGACCGTATTTTGAATTAATGCAACTTCGCATACGAAGTGAAAGTAATTCATCATATTTGTTAAAATAAATTAAACGAGATATAAATCTCAGATATACATATATATCTCTGATTCATATCTCTTTTAATTTATTTTAACAAATATGCTCTTAAATTCAGTTGTTATCGCTTTAATTTTAGGATATCTCTGAGTTCCTTACTTAAATTAATATTAATTCAGTATTCTAATATCTTAGTGTAAACACTTAAGATATTAGAATCCTGAATTAATATTACATGCATGTATACTATGTATCACACGTGATCTGCTGGGAATAGATCATTTTAGTCGAAATAGAACATTGTTGATTTTATATGTTTCATTAAAAGTATTGATTAAGTAATCGTATTGTTTTATTTTAATTAAAGTGTCACTTTTATACACGATTGTACTTTAGCGTTTTATACGAAGATGTAGAAATGAGGTTGAACGGGCACACGGTGTTAGGTAGAGGGTCGAAAGGGCACTTTAGGTTTAGGCAAAATTCAAGTTTTTGGGTCGAGATGGTAAAAGTGGGTTGAGAGGGTAAAATTTGTCGATCGGGTCGAAATTTGTGGGTTGAACGGGTACGTAGCCCAAAACGGCTACGTACCCGTTCAACCCTCAAATTTCGACCCAATTACAAAAGTGCCCGTTCGACCTCATTTTTAGTACCCGTTCAACCCTCTTCAAAATATAATAATTTATGTGCCCGGTCGACCTCTTTTTTAGTACCCACTGGACTCAAAAAATAAAACCCATTAAAAAGTGCCCGTTCGACCTCTTTTTTTAGTGCCCGTTCGACCCACAAAAAATATTTGTTTATTTAGTACTGTTTTAATGTAATTTCGTTTAAAAAAGTACAGATATGTTGAAAAGTGTTAACTGCAATACATTTGTTGAAGCATAAGAAAGTACAGGCACACTAGCGACAAATAGTACTCGTTCTTTACATTGGAAGTTTGGATTGTTTTGATGTATAAGTATATTATTATAATAATAATTCGGAAACCTTCATAAGCTCGTAGGTATAAGGTAGTATACCGTAATAGTATACCTACAAGGTAAATAATATGTAATGTAATAGGTTTTCTGACATAAAAAGATAGTCTAAAGTGAATCATAATTCTTTTGTTCTTACGCAAGGCAAACTCGCGTCTAAGCTCGGCCTTTCCCCGCGTTCTAGGGTGCAGGTGTGAGTAGTTCGAGAGGGGTGCGGTGCGGGGCAAAGACAATAGGGATTACAGACCAGCAGAAAAAAACAGTAACGTTTTGCATTAGTTTACATTTAGTTGTAGTCAAGTTGTTGATAAGTGTGCCAAAAAATAATCCGTGCGGTGAAAGTGTACAAACTGGTAAGTTTTAAATAATTTATTTTTTGCGTGTTTACTGATTATTGTAATGTTTTTCTTCTTTTAGTAATTTTGTCGGAATAGTTAAGGGATGGATTGGTCTCTACTAAATAATTTACTATTTGAAATACTGTTAAATTGTAAAATTAATTTAAAGTACTTAATTTAAGTCTAATATTGTCGGAATGTAACATTCCACCAAATTGATAATAATTAATTCATTCATTTCTACCCGGTGTAAAATTTTCCTTAACATTATTTAGACAATGAGTATAATTAAAATAAGTTATTAAAAATTATATAATATTGGTCTTCTATGTCAACTTATTAAATGAATCTTCTTCAGAAGTTAGCTAATATTACCTAGGATTGTTAAGCTTTAGTTTACTGCATATATAAAATTTTACCTCAAGTTAGAATTACTTATTACTTTTTTGGAAATAAATATAATATTATATCGGCCTATTTCAGATCAAAGAAAAATAATTGCTGGTAAAAATGTCTCAAATGGAACCTGTAGCTTCAACAAGTCGGCATAATATAGATGAAACTCAAGAAATTTGTTTCGTAACATATCAGAGGTGGTGAAATACTGTTAAATGACGGTTATAAATACTATAAAAAAAGAGACAATAAAAATGGATCATCTCGTTGGGATTGCAAATATAAATCAAAGTGTCGCGGCACTTTAACAATTAAAGGAAATACTGTTGTGAAAAAGGTCAGTCATACTAACAATTGTGTACCCGATCAAGCTGGCAATGAAATAAAGAAGGAATTAAGTAAATGGAGAGTTCAATCTGGAAAAGGAGTTCTTCCACTACAAAAAATATATAATGAAGGCGTTAATCGGCTAAAGGATAAAGGTCTAAACCTATTGACCCAGATCCCAGATTTTAACAACGTAAAGCATGGACTTTATAACTGTCGCAGAAAAGAATTTGGTATCCGTAATATTAGGCCAAAAAGAGCTACAGATGTCGAAGTTCCTTTATAATACAACGACTTTTTAATGGCTGACTATCAACAAGGTGCTCGAAGAATTTGATTATTTTCATCAAAGGAAGCAAGAGAAAAGTTAAAGACTGTCAAACATTACTTCGCAGATGGGCGTTTAAATGTGCAGTTCCACCGTTTGTACAAATATACAGTATTCATGGCGATCTCGGTAGCACTAAAAGAAGTACCCATATTTTACCATTAATATATGCTTTGGTTACTGACAAAAAGGAAGAAACGTATAAAATTGTATTTCAATTAATATTGTCGCAAAATGCGTCATGGAATCCAGAAAAATTTACTACCGATTTTGAAACTGCGCAAATGAATGCGATTAAATCAATTTTCCCCGTAGTGGACATAAAAGGATGTTTTTTTCATTTCACTCAGGCTTTATGCAAAAAGGTAAAAAGTCTCCACATCTTCAAAAATCGCGTGTCTAAGCGACATGTTTCTCTATGTGCCGTCTTAGCATTATTACCAAATGAAGCTATAGACGAAGGTTGGTTCTATATTATGGAGGACTGGTCTGAAGAAAATGAAAATTTAGTCAAATTTAATGACTATTTTACCAGACAATGGCTGCAAAAGGAAGATATGCGAAGAATATGGTGTTTCAATTCCGAAAACCACCGTACCACAAATACCGTGAAATCGTGGCACTCAAGCATCAACAAAAAGCTTTGCGGGATTGCCAAACCAAATATATTACAATATTTAAACATCATAAAAACAGATGCATCAGTAACAAGTACAACTATGGCGAAACTGGACAATGGACACGAACTATTTAATAAACGCAAACAATTTATTGAAAAATATAAAAAAAATACGTATATTCTAGAGCAATTAGAAAACCAACATATAAGTATTGGTCATTGTTTAGAGAAGCTGCTTACCTATGTTTGTTAAATTTGGTATAACTTTATGTTCTTCCACTGATTTTACCACGATTCCGTCTAGTATGTATTAGATAGGTTCTAAGTAAATTATAAGATCGCCTGTGATTTTAATAGTTGATTTGTGATTTATTACCAATATTATACTTGATTTTGTTTAGTTATAGACTCATTTTAGGGCAATAATGTTATGTGATTGTTAAAGGGTACATACGGAATTTATTATTTAAGCCATGTTAAGCTTAATAAATATTATTTTTGTAAATTTATTTCGTTTACGAAAGTTACATAAATAATAATTATAATGTTTAGGATAAGTCTGATTTTAATCTGTGATTTATATACATTTTAACATAACATAACATATAACATATCTTCACGCCTTTTATCCCCGAAGGGGTAGGCAGAGGTGTATTACACACCCACACTTCGCCAGATATTTCGGTCACAATGTAATAGGGGGCGAGCCTATTGCCATCTACCGGGCACATTTTACTTATACTCTAAATATAAAAACTTATAAAAATAATAATAATTATGTTTAGGATAAGTCTGATTTTGATCAGTGACCTGTGATTTATATACATTATTTTCCTTATACTCTTAAAATTGTTTATTTTATATTTACAAACAAGATTGTGATATTTTGTACTGATTAAAAATACAAAGTAATCTTATATTTACAAACTTAAGCAAAATTCCAACATTATTAGTATGACCGTATTTTGAATTAATGCAACTTCGCATACGAAGTGAAAGTAATTCATCATATTTGTTAAAATAAATTAAACGAGATATAAATCTCAGATATACATATATATCTCTGATTCATATCTCTTTTAATTTATTTTAACAAATATGCTCTTAAATTCAGTTGTTATCGCTTTAATTTTAGGATATCTCTGAGTTCCTTACTTAAATTAATATTAATTCAGTATTCTAATATCTTAGTGTAAACACTTAAGATATTAGAATCCTGAATTAATATTACATGCATGTATACTATGTATCACACGTGATCTGCTGGGAATAGATCATTTTAGTCGAAATAGAACATTGTTGATTTTATATGTTTCATTAAAAGTATTGATTAAGTAATCGTATTGTTTTATTTTAATTAAAGTGTCACTTTTATACACGATTGTACTTTAGCGTTTTATACGAAGATGTAGAAATGAGGTTGAACGGGCACAAGGTGTTAGGTAGAGGGTCGAAAGGGCACTTTAGGTTTAGGCAAAATTCAAGTTTTTGGGTCGAGATGGTAAAAGTGGGTTGAGAGGGTAAAATTTGTCGATGGGGTCGAAATTTGTGGGTTGAACGGGTACGTAGCCAACAAAACGCACAGTGAAACTAAGGATATTCTTTTCGAATATTTCGCCTGAATACAGTGAAATGAACAGCGTGTATGAGGAATATTAACTTTGTGTTTCAGCTGAACATCGTTTAAATAAAGTATCTTTATTCATGCTGTAATATTATTAATATAAAAGAGATTGTAGTGCATTTTCGCAGCTAAACTTTAAATGCAATTTTGTTGTTTGCAAAGAAGATAGCAGGGTTGAATAATTTTTCAACAATATTTTTAGTGCGCCACGCTATAAAATTGATTGAAATTTTAGGCGACTAGGATGCAATGGTCCTTTGACAAGGACTGGTCTATTTGAGGTTAAAAATATAAACTAGCATAAGGAGGCTAGAGGATGGAGGATTAGTTTTAAATCAGGAGCAGAAAAACTCCCGTCATTGGCGTTAGAAAATAATGTGTTGCTGATTGGGGTTAGTTTTGATTCCCCCTGTTCTTGTTTCCCCCCGAATGTTATTAAAACGATATTGTATAACTATATGCAAACAATAATTCTCGATTGCCCCCGAAATTGAAAAAACAGTACAGTCAAGCACAACTTACTTATTATTACGCAAGTACCTATGTTTATGCATGCAACTTATATGATAATTAATATTTTATTTTATACTAAACAAATCAAATATTACTTTAATATGGACACTTCAATATCTCACAATCATTTTAAAAAGTAGAAGTTTAACATTGTTTGAAATACCGTGGACAAACTGAATTCATACATCAAGCGCTTCTAGAGCTTGATGTATGAATTCAATTTCCATATACGTCTAGTAGCGCTAAAGTGACAAAGCGCTTAGTATTCGTTTCGGCACTCAATTGATATGTAGTTGATAAAATCGCTCTCTCGCTCTTTCATCCGTATTGCGTTCCTAGTACTTCCATATTAAAGAAATTTTAATTTATAACAAAAATTACTGGTAAACTATAAAATATATAATCTATCTAAAAATTAAGATAAATAAATTTAGAAAGTTTTCCATCATGAATGTACGTTCCGATGTTTCACCTACTACCTACGTTCAAATATTTTTCTAGCGCATTTATAACGTCACAATACAAAAGTATTTTGGACTTTATTCAAATCATAGAAGTATCTGTTACTTTTTTTTATTATAATTCGCACTTTATAATTTTTATTGCGTAATAGGTACAAAACACATATATATATATACATTGTGATAATTAAATATTAAAGATAAGAGCTAAACCTAAAACTAATCTACAATTAAGAAAAAGAAAAGAACGAAAGAAACAGAACGAAAACGAAAAAAAAATAATAATATATATTCTGCGTCAAGAATTCCTCCGCAACGCTGTCTACTGGTAGCGTGCCCAGAAGACTAGGGCAGCATTGCCACACTGGATGGCAATGCTTATTCTCTCTGCGAAAAATAGGCCAGCCTTCTAGTCACGGGAAGCATCGTTACTTAAATTTACAATCGATTAAAGATATAATTTAGACCACAGTCAATATTTTTCCGTGGCTTACGGTTATTTGAACAGAAATATATGTATAAGCGCAGAGCATTTGGAACATTGGGTGTCCTTTGCATTTACCGACACCTAACTGATTTATGAGCAATAGGATAGATAGTATGCCTATCTCTCTCAAGCACATTATGTTTTGTCTCATTCAAGCATCATTAGTAGGGATGTTGGCCGTGACTCGTGACCTTGTAGCTATAGCCAGTGCATCTGATTAGAAATATTAGTGTAGTGCCTATGTATTATTGCAATCACAATGTCGGGTGAAGGTCCTTCGTCGATGGGTACTCATTATAAAATTATTGGGAATAAACGAGGAAAAACCTTATTGCACGCAGGGTACTCATATATATTACATAGGAAAAATAAAATATCAATCGTGTGGGTGTGTGTTAATAAAAGAAAAAGTAAGTGCAGTGGTGCTATCAAAGTGGTTCATGAAACAGACATTGTACATTTTAATAACAAACATTCATCAGATTGCCTGCCAAATTTTATAAACAATGAAGTTATTAGTATGATTAATGAAACGAAAACAGAAGTTTCCAGCAATTTTAGGTCCATACAAAAATATATGAAATAAATGCCATGAAAATAAAAAATGAAATGGAAAAAAATGGAAGCAATAATTTATGTACTGCAATTCCTGATTTTAAATCAGTTAAATGTCAACTATATAGAAGCAGGAATAAATACTTAAACGTACTAAAAACACAATTTAAAGAAGCAAAAGACGTTATCATACCAACATCATTGGTAGCGCCATCTACCTTCCTATCTATAACGAATCGCATCAAGATCAATCGTTCCACGTCTAGTGCGAGCGATACCATATTTCCGTCCCGCTCTATCCCACTCCCTGGAAGAGGCACTGCCTTCGCCTGATTCGTCGACGCGATCGTGGACGCGAGTGACAGTCGAGAACATTCCGCTCACTGAGAACGCCGTCTCGATACCGTACCGCGCCGCACCGTTGTATGTGATTTATTACCGCTTCCACCAAGGAAAACCCGCTTGCGAATGGTGAATTGAAGTGAAAACAAGCAGCTGCATCACGAAACCACCAGGAGACTGCCCTACGGAAACGAAGAAGGTTGTATAAGGTAGGTGCCCTCCATCCTTGAAATATCCTATACCCACTCAATCACCCCTCATCCCCTTATTCCTTTCTAGGCGACCGACAGAACTCGCCCTAATACAGTCCATTTTCCTTCTCCAAGTCGCCTAGAACCTTACGGTTTCGGTGTATCGCCGAACCATTTTTTTGATCCATACGAGTCGGATTCATTTACGTTTTATACGTTATACCGCTATACCTAGGCAGTTATAGCACCTAGCTATACTCCTAATATATTCACATAACCGTCACATGGTTATTTCCGCCCGCATTAGTAGGTTAACTTTTATGTAGCTACCTACTTATTAAATTATTATTTCTGCAACTATCATAGTTGTCTTATAAATCTCATATTTCAATCAACTTTAATTCCTCGGCTCTAAGGTGTTGCCTACTTAGCCTACTTAGGTAAAAATAATAGATACATTAGATATTCTTATTTTGTTTCGTTCTCATTAGCTTATACTTACGTAAGCATGTCACAACAAAAGAAATCACGCGTGTCGGAAGACAAAGAGATTACAATCTTAGAAGCAAAACGCAATATTTTATTTGAGCGCATTCAAAATATCTATGAATGCTCAAAAACCGCATCTATGTCTGACAGTAATAGCGAAGCATTTCTCAGTTATTGTATAACAGTAGATAGTATTCGAACAGATTTTCATAAGTTGTTAGACGATTATAACGCAAGATTACTTTCTATCAATCCTGATGAAAAACCGAACTATCAGGCGTATACCGCATTCGAAGATCTTTATTGTATTATTAAGCGTATACAATCGCAATTGGAGGGTAAATGTTCGGCAGAGCCCGTTGCCCGCAAACCGAGATTACCGCCAATCGAGATTATGTCGTTTGACGGAGATATACAAAATTGGCCGTTATTCTATGCGAGTTTTAAGTCTACAGTGCACGATAATGGTTCTCTGACAGATGCTGACAGGTTGTACTATTTAATAGGTAAACTGTCACCGAAGGCCCAGTCCGTATTTGCAGGTATCACACCCAGTGCTGAGAATTATCAGGTCATATTTCAGTCACTACTTGACAGATATCAGGACACGCGCGTCCTAGCGTCTACGTACTTTGACCAAGCTTTAAATCTCAAACTGTCCGGCAACGCGTCTGTCTCGAATTTCCAGCTGTTTATTGATAACTTCGTAACCGCGGTTAATTCTCTTAGGAATTTAAAATTAGAAGATCTTTCCGACTTTATGTTGCTTCAACTCGCTTTAAAAAAGTTTGACACTGATACAATTCGCGCATTCGAGATGACGGAACGCAATAATAAAATACCTACACTAGATAGTTTTATTTCGTTCATCAAAGATCAGTGTCGAATATTTCATAATACGCAGTCTGGTTCACCTGGCCCGTCTAACACTAACAACAACAAACAAAGGTTGAATAAATCGCGAAATAGTAATAATAACTCAGTCCCTAATCCACAATCTTACGTAACATGTTCGGAATCTTATAGTAATAATTCACAGAAGTGTCTGTGCAGTAATATAGTGCACGACCATTACTATAAGTGTCCCACCTTTAATGATTTAAATCCAATTGCTCGTTTTAAAAGCGTAAAAGATAACAAAGCTTGCATTAATTGCTTAAGCATAAAACATAAAACGAGTAATTGTTCCAGTAGAACGAGATATCGCTCGTGTAAACAAAAACATCATACACTGTTACATTTCGATAAAAATAACCGGTTGTCAAGTCAAGCCGCTAACCTTGACACACTCACGCCGCAAGTGCAGAACACGGTAGCTGCGCCTTCCACGCCTCGCAATAATGAGATATCGTTGTGTATGACATCCATTGCGCGGGCGACGCGCACGCGAGGACGGCACTCGCGCATCTATAATGATCCGCGCAGGGCCAAAACGCAGTGTACGGCGTCTAAGACTGTTCTGTTAGCGACAGCGCAAGTTATCATATATGATGTCAATGGGTCGCCGCACATGGTACGTTGTCTGCTAGATAGCGCATCTCAGACCAATTTAATAACGTTAGAATTGTTCAAACGCCTCGGATTATGGAATAACTTTAAAAATACGAACTCAATAATCCGAGGGATAGGCGGATCAGAAAAACATTGCAAAGGTTCCGTAGATATTAAATTACATTCGCGTTTTAATAGGGACATTAATTTTAACATTTCTTCGCTTATCGTGGAACGTATCACGGACGCATTGCCGAACGCTAATGTAGACGTAGCATCACTCACTCATCTCGAGTCATTGCCGCTAGCCGACGCGGAGTTTGCGAATCCGGCAGGCATTGATCTTTTGATCGGAGCTTATTGATGGGTTATGCGGTAGTACACCCAACATAGTTAAGTTCAATTCTATTTTTTTTAAAGGCAACCCTTTAGGGCCGGGGGGATATGGTAGCGCCATCTACCTTCCTATCTATAACGAATCGCATCAAGATCAATCGTTCCACGTCTAGTGCGAGCGATACCATATTTCCGTCCCGCTTTATTCCAATCCCTGGAAGAGGCACTGCCTTCGCCTGATTCGTCGACGCGATCGTGGACGCGAGTGATAGTCGAGAACATTCCGCTCACTGAGAACGCCGTCTCGATACCGTACCGCGCCGCACCGTTGTATGTGATTTATTACCGCTTCCACCAAGGAAAACCCGCTCGCGAATGGTGAATTAACCGCTTGCTTGCTCCGCGCCGCAACCCACGCCGGCCCCTCTGCCCGGCCACTTGAAAGCGATAACGACCAAATGCCCGCGCGTTTTTATCGCCTCGGCGCGCGGGTTGGGTTCCACACAATCGGTCCTTGTGACTCAATTTGTTTTGAAAGGTTGTCAAGTGTTATATTATTTACGTTTGTTATGAAACTACCTATACAATGTTATCTTTGTTTATTTAGATTACGACTCTGTTGTCGAGTGATGCTCGTTTGAAATTGAGATAGCGCGTTTTAGAGCTCGCTTTGTATTTATAAGTTCATACCTCAAAACTTAAAGCGGTCACATATCGTTTTTAATATTTAATTACGTTACTTATATATTAGATAATAAGATAAAAATAAAAAAGTACACTTGTTTATACATATTTATGAATTACAGGCCTCTGATTCCAAACTATTATCTGGCGCCGCGCGGCGTAATTTATGTTATATTTGATAAGACCATATAATGCACAAATAACAGTTTTAAACATACAAATAAATAAACACTAAATAAGTAGTTTCATGTTCTTTTAAAACAAATAGAAATCATACGGATAGCATTCACCACTTCTGAGTAATATGAACATTTCTGAAACAGTTCCCATGCTCTCAGTAAAATCACTGTTGCGCGCCAAAATTTACTTAAGGTCTCGAAAAAAGTCAAATCTTATATTTCATGCTGGAATTATTATATATACGTGTTAGTTATTTACATACCTTGATAAACACAATAGATCTTAAAGAATAAAACTAAATTTAACAGAAAAAACAGCACAAACACACTCACACATTCCGCACATTCCGCACCGACTCAACACTCAATGACAACATTGACAACGAACGTTTTTTTTTTTAATTTCTCTATGGAGTCGAAACTCGACTGGGATTAGTATGACGGGAAATTTAACGTAGAAACGAGATACATAATACAAACTAAGCCCTAGAGCGAGAGAGACGAGTATATTTCACTCTTTCGACCGCGGGAGCCATGTCATATACAGTATGACACGGGCAAAGTAGACTGAGATGCGATGTTATATGCCATATAACACGGGCAATTTAGTGTTTGAATTTTGTTATATGCCATATAACACGGGCAAGCAAGCGGTTAAAGTGAAAACAAGCAGCTGCATCACGAAACCACCAGGAGACTGCCCTACGGAAACGAAGAAGGTTGTATAAGGTAGGTGCCCTCCATCCTTGAAATATCCTATACCCACTCAATCACCCCTCATCCCCTTATTCCTTTCTAGGCGACCGACAGAACTCGCCCTAATACAGTCCATTTTCCTTCTCCAAGTCGCCTAGAACCTTACGGTTTCGGTGTATCGCCGAACCAATCATTTAAATCATATGTACTAATTGATTACGCCGAAGACGAAAACCGAATTCTCATCTTTGCCTTAAATGAAGTCAAGAATTATATAAATCATGTGCAGCATTATTTCGGTGATGGAACTTTTGACTGTTGTCCAAAACCATTTAAACAAATTTATACCATCCATGGAGATATTGGCAGTGACGCCATTGCAACTAATATAGTGCCATTGTTCTACGTACTACTTATCAATAAAGAAACCAGTACGTATGAAATCATGTTGAAAAAATAAAAGAAAGTCATTCTGATTTCAACCCTAAAAAAATTACTTTGGATTTTGAATCGGTGGCAATGAATGCAATAATTTTATTTTTCCAAACGTTATTATTCATGGTTGCTTAGCACATTTTCAACGATGTATATTTAGACAAGCAAAATCATTGGGATTACTCCACCATGCGGAGTCAAAACAGCACGTAAAATTATGTATAAGCTTGGCTTTTCTTCCAAAAGAAAATATAGAGGACGGATGGCTCTCAATAATCGAAAATAGGTAAGACTTTCACTAATTTTTCATTTCTAGTGAGTAGATATTTATCATCTTTTTTGTAAGCAATAATATTTAATAACGATTATAATGATGGTACTTTCAAATGTGCGCCCTTTACATCAAGAAGTTATTAAAGGTAATACAAAAATATATAACGTTCTATTTTGTCTATTCTACCTTATTTTTTATGTTACAGTGTTTCTGAAGAGCACACATAATCAAGTTTAATGATTACTTCGTTGAACAATGGCTTGAGCTCTATGATATGATATCAAAATGGTGTTGTTACAAGGAACTGCATCGAAGTACCAACATGGTAGAAGCTTGGAATCAGAGACTCCAAAAATTCGTATACAGAAAACCTACTTAATTTATTGCAGATACTCCAGATGATTTCACTAGATATTTCTACACATGAGCTCATGGCTCAAAAAAAGTAATATATTCATAACATATTTGTAATAATACTAATTACTTCAAATATTAATGTGATTCTTTTATGTAACAATTTAATAAGTTGTATTGTGCAAATCGTAATACAAATGGTTATTCGATGAAAATATTATTATTATTATTATTAGTATTATTTAATTCTTTATTGTACACCAGTAATTACAGAACCAAGTACAGTAAATAACTTATATACTAATGGTAAGTACAAGGGCGGTCTTATCGCATAATGCGATTTCTACCAGACAACCATGGACGGACAGTATCGTCTAAATGGAGAGGTAGTATGCGGGCGTACAATACTAGACTAAAACTAGCTACTTAAAACTAAAATTAACCTAACGAAACTAAATTAATATAAACAATATTTAGATATAATAATATGTAATATTACCTTTATTACAGTTTTATAAATACGTACCTATATGTAAAGTATTTATTTGGTTGCAGATGGCTTACTAAGAACGAAGCTATACATAAAAAGAAGAGGAAAAGTGTATTAAACGACACTGAGATAATACGAATTACAAACAAATATAATAATAAGGAAATTTCAATGCTCTTATTCTTGGAAACTATCATCTCAATGATTATATGTATATCTATAATAGGTCCCAAATTTTGTTGATTTTCATTATCATTTTAAATACAGTTTAAATTAGGACTTGTTGATTATATACAATTAAAATTATACATACATAATATATTATATTATTCTTGTTAATTGATAGTCATAGTCTGGAATTATTTATATGTATTGAGTACGATCATAATAATTTGTGACTTCTATTTGAAGCAGTAGTAGTGTCATTGTAGTTCAATGATTTATTTTTTGATAATTTGTAATATAAAAAAGTTTTTTAGTATTTAAGCTATTTAAATTTGTAAGAGGAACTAAATCTGTGATTAGAGTGGTGATAATTTTAAATAAGTGTTACGTTATGTTATTTGTTTTATTTTTTTATTAGTTGTATTAAATACTTTATTATACTGAAACTAAAGTGCAAAGCAAGCTGTGGTATTTAAATTGTAAGAGTTACTTAATCTGTGATTGCAAAGAAAGCTGATGTGCTGTGCTATTTAAATTATAAGGATACAAAAATCTATAATAGAGATCTAGATTTGATTGATGATAAGTTAAAATAAATACACTGAAATATAACCAGTACTTTTCTCTTTGACTGTACCTCCTTGATTTTACTTCATCAAAGTATTAATAAAAGTGATAAATTTTCGGGGGAAAACAGAAACAGGGGGAATCGACACTAATCCCTTTTTTCGACTTCGGGCTGCAGTCCTGAATTATTGTATTCTTAATATTTTAGTGAGCCACTCAAAAAATTACAATATGACTTCTAGTTTCTGAAAAATGCGGGGATAAATACTTACGTACTTAGTTATCTTCACTAACCAGATCTAATGCTTCTATAAAACTTCCAAAAATATAACATTATATTAGTAATATAACGCGATAAAATCCGTAAACTGTAGTTTAATTTCAATAACATTATATTTGATAAAATCGTGTACCAGACCTATTCAAACGATACATACCGTGAATCAATCTTTATATATATATATTTCTTGTGTGCGTGTGTATGTCACTGAACTCCTCCTAAACGACTGGTCCGATTTTGATGAAATTTTTTGTGTGTATTCTCGGGGACTAGAGAATGGGTTCGATTCACAAAAAATTTGCGAATATTAAAAAAATATAGGGCGGTACGAAGTTCGCCGGCTCAGCTAGTATAAGATAAAAAAATGTTCATGCTGAATCCTTTAGTACATCGACAGTATGAGCCCGACATTTTTACCGGCAAAACGCTACCGACACTCCAATTGATAAGTTCCTTTGTAGATTAAATATCAAGTACACTCAATCTTGTAAAACAATGGCGAGATAACAGACAAATCACTCTTCTACAAGTTACAAGACACGCTACCGCTTTTATTCTCGTGAATTCCTTCACGATCTCTCTCTATGCGCTAAAATGATTCTTACCTTTATCTCGTTCATGGAGACGAAACATTTCGATTCCACACCAATATAATGGCGCTTAAATTGAATTACGTTACACAATGGAGAAGCCCGATCAAATACGGGATTACTTAATTAGGAATGCAAAAGATTAAACGAGCGTTTAAAAAGCTTAGTAAATGATGTATTAAAGAGAGTTTATGTTGTTACACTGGAATAAAGTAACTGTGGAACTTGATAGCGGTGGCAATATACATAATGTTTATCATTCGACATATAAAAGTTACATTCTTTTACATTGCAATGTTGTTGGAGCGATAAATACTACATAACGAATACGACTACTAAAAGAACACAGTGCCGTGCACTACCATAAAACTGTAAATAGTAATAATAACAATCAACAACACTAAAAGTATTGTAGTTTTAAACGATGTAGCAATTATTTTTGACATATCGTGCCGAAATGAAAGTACAATCAAAGACACAAAACACGTACGTGTATTTTCAAAAATATTGATAGAACTTTTATGATAAATGCTTATAAATAAAAGCTTTATAATTATTATTTTGTTGTTTTCTCGTATATGTGTTTTAGAAGATAGAAACAGACTATCTTTTAGGAGAATAAGGGCGATTGTGCGTTTTTTAATGTTACAAGTGTGAAAGGTTAATATTTTTATTGCTGTCGATGAAGACGACATGCGCATACATGTCTCATACACACGGTTGTGTTCTCTTTTCTGATATAAAACATACGAAACATAATTATATCAAGAATGTCGCACCTATTCAGTTGAAAACAGAACTTCCTCAGTTTATCGTCTGAGTAGGTAGGAGTAACAGAAAAATAATTTACTTTAAAGATAAAACTTTTGCGAAATAATATCCTACACTATTGAGCTATGGTTCCATTCATTTGCTAAACTTATTGCAATACTTCGCGGTGTGTGAAGTTTTCGTTTTCTTCATAATTATGTTACAAATGCCGCCCAGATGGACTCTTGCGACATATCGTGAGAGAAGACGTGTGACCCTGACTTGTATTATAACTCATATGTTTTGAAGTCGCATAATAACAGTAACATACAATTGTCCCAAAATTGTTATGGAGTTAATTGTAGCATTGTGCTTTCTTAATTAAATTATTGTAACTATATTTGACATATCTATCGTTTTCAAGACATTTCGTTTAAAAGTTAGTATTATGCCTTGCTGGTCTCGCGGCATAAATGTGCGCGTGGGATTGGGAGGTCTCGGGTTCGATTCTCGGGTCGGGCAAAGTGTTATTGGGTTTTTCCGTTAGGAAATTCTCCGTAACAGCACGGAGTCTGGTTATGTGCCCGGTACGGCAATAGGCTCGCCCCCTATTACATGGGACCTAAAAATGCATTGCGAAATGTGGGTGTAATATCACACCTCTGCCTACCCCTTCGGAGATACAGGCGTGAGTCTATAAAGAAAAATATATAAATATTATCTGTGTTTGTAATATAAATAAATAAATGAATGTAAAAGAATATAATAAATGTGTGTAGCAGAGGAGCTTGTTTTAAATTTCTTTTCAATTTAATTTCTTGGAAGATGGTCATAACCGTTTGATGATGACTGTGCGTGTGGTGACGGATTCAGAATACGGATTGTAACCACCCCATATAATCCCATTAGTGTCGTAAGAGCCGACAGAGGGAGCATATTATACAGAGAACAGCATTGTAAGAGAAGAAAAACTTGATACAAATCCTATACTAACCCGTTTGGCCAGCGTGGTATAGTAGACCAATTCCTCCTTTCAAAGGAGAGGCCTAGTCCAACAGTGGACTGTTAAAGGCTGATGATGATCATCACCATAGACATACAATCACTTGTCCTGACTGAAATAATAATTATATCGTCGCTGGGCCTAAACAACTAGCAATATGAAATTTGGCCAATGAGGTCCTGTTTAACGTACAAATAAATTACGAAAGGATCTTAAGGCGTAAAAGAGGGATTTTGAAGCTGACGCTATTAATAATAATAATGTAAGTCAACAACAAAATTTTCTTGCATATTTTTATTTTAATTTATATTACAGTTTTACAATATCATTTATATATTTATTTATCAACAAGAAGTAACAATACCGAATAAATATACGGATTTACATATAAAAGCCAATAAAATTTAAGAAATAATATTAGATAAATACTTGGGTGCATAGGGTTCCCACCAAGAACTTAGGGTCCCAAGCCAACCTCACCTGCAAGTGGTGCACCTGCCGATCAACGGACGAGGCTCTGGCAAACAAAATGTCCCAATAAGCGGCAATAGGCTCGCCACCTATTACGTGGGATCAAAACATTGGCGAAAAGTGGGCGTTTAATATGCCTCTGCCTACCCCTTCGGGGAAACAGGCGTGAGTCTATGTATGTATGTATGTAGATAAATACAGTGAAGATGACACCATATGTCAAAACAAACATTACAAACAAAAACAAATAAAAAAGCAAGAAAAGTTGGTATAAATATTGACCAGAGCTAGGAAAGCAGCTGCAGCATGCTTAACACCTTCGTACTCGTCGCTCAGCTCCGCCTCACAGCCGCCGGCACCAGCAACAGCATCGCCGGTGAGTCGCCACCACCTGTCCGCAGGCAAGGGAGAGGCCGGCCACCGAATGGCTTATGACCCCGAGGCTCATCGGTCTCGAACAGGGCCCCCGCTACCGGTGGTGATGTGCACCGCATGAGGTGGACTAGATCCATGAATGAGAATGTCATGCGGGCATATTATGTGGCTACAGGGGGGGGTACCAACCTTACGACGTACCGTGATCGCATGCTGCCTCTGTTTCAGGACTTGGAACCGGCCGTCAATGTTTCAGCGCAGCGACTGCCGGATCAAGTGCGCGCAATCCAGCGCTGTCGTTTGCTGGATGACGATGCACTTGAGAGGCTACGCTCAGGCTTGCAAGGTAACACTTCCATTCCTCCTTCCACACGTGAATGTGTAACGGCAGTGACAATTGACACACTAAGGCCACAAAGCGTTGAAGAAGTGAATGGTGGGGATATACAAGTAAGTGCCCAGTACATGGATAATGTAAGGAGTACTTTGGAATGTGCCATCAGGGAATATCGTTAGGAGGCCTTAGTAAATAGGCTTTGTCTGCCACGTTTGCCCACGCATAAGAAAAATTTGGCACTGGTGTGTGCCCTGGATACACTATTGAAAATCTCAGTGATACATACTCAATTCTGTACTGTGCGGCTGTAGCGGCATGTCGCATAGCCAATGTCAACATACAAAGCAACATTGATATGGCTACCCGAAATAATGCTGTGCCGGCTTGGCAGTGCAGGATTGAGCGTCGTATCGCTGAGTCTAGGGCACTCATTGGCAAGCTGATCTGCTTCAGGTCGGGCAATACTCACCCGAGAGTGATGCGTTTTGTGACCCGCGCCTTTGCAGGAACGGGTATTAGGCTACGAGAATACGCGTCGCGGGTCACAGAACGCATCGACTTCCTGAAGCAGAAGATTTATGCGTGGGCAAATCGTATCAAACGCTATAAAAAACGTATAGGCAGATATTCCCAGAATCGCACATTCCAAAAGGATGAAAGGTGGATGTATAGAAATTGGGAGCTTCCCGGTCTAGGTGTGGATGATGGGAGTCTACCAGATAATGAAACTACAAATACGTTCTGGAGGCCGAACATATTTATATACTAATAAAATCATGTCCAGTTCTCAAAATGGATGTAAAAGTGGGTCGCGTGGTCCTAAAGAGCTACTCCTTATACACATGAATGTCTACGACACATCGTAGACACGTTACTAATATTAATTAGTAACAACCTTTTTCACATCACAATCGTGTCACAACACTACGGCGCCTGCGCACGGGAGCGCGCGCCGTCATCGGTCAGCCATCAGAAGCCCAACGAAACACACGTTTACATCTCTTTTCGCTTGCGCTGAATATTGTCGGGCATCTTTCATATTTGTAAAGAACCAGTCATTACTACAATATAATATACAGTCCACTGCCTACCATCTTTTATTTTGGAACTGGCTCGAACATGGTCCTTCGAGCCGGATCCAAAATAAAAGATGGTGATCCGGCTCGAAGGACCATGTTCGCGCCAGTTTCAAATAAAAGATTGTATTCTTAAGTGGACTGTATTTTGTAGTTACTCTGGTTCGTTACAAAGGTGATAACTGCCCGACAATATACAGCGCAAGCGAAAGAGATTTGAAATCGTGTGTTTCGTTGGGCTTCTGCTGGCTGACCGATGACGGCGCGCGCTCCCGTGCGCAGGCGCCGTAGTGTTGTCACACGATTGTGATGTGAAAAAGGTTGTTACTAATTAATATTAGTAACGTGTCTACGATGTGTCGTAGACATTCTGCCGGGCCGCAAACGAGTGGGTTGCTTCTTGCTCTTCTGATCGGTTCTGTGTTGGTCTTGATGCCGACCACTTCTGTGACTCCGTCAGGCCCCAGTTGGAGCTGTGTTGCTCGTCCCAGGACGCAACGGGCAGGTGGACGCGCATCATGGCAGCTGTCCCAATGACTCATGCCATCTGGTCTGGATCTGTGAAATTTGGCTTCTTGTACATAATGTTCATATGCATTGCAGTTGGCCGGTGGTGGCTCAGGATACAGACAATGGTTGACCAATTAAGAAGTGAAAGGAGTGGGGGCAGAGAGTGAATCAGACAGGCTGGAAGAGAGGCGTCTAAGACCTAGAAAGTGAGAAAGAGTATATGGGAATAATGCCTCATGTGTGTGGTGTGCTAAGCCTTAGACCTGCCTAAGTTGCCGCCGCCCGTTGACTGTGTCCCACCATAACCCACCATAGTGTTGATACTATGGGGGAATGAAGTGGATGTGATGCCTTGCTCTGCTGCACTGCCGCTAACTAAGTTGTGATTCTCTGCCAGAAACCTGTGACAACATTTGACGCCACTACGAGTGGTGCCATAGCCTGTATGTGCATGTGTATGTGAAGCTGAAAGTCTGAAACTGAACAGTCTGAAAATGAATGTCTGAATAGTCTTTAAGTGTGATTGTATGTCAGGTTCCAACCTCGGCAGCTGATGAATCTATTTAGTGACGCTATATAAGATTTGTTCATCAAGGCGGTAACTGATCCAGATTGACAGCTAGAACTGCAAGGCATACATAGATGCATATGTATGACTCATTACTGACTACCACGCCCCCTATGGTTACTGATCATGACTAAGGGACTGGTAGCAACTGTGAAGAAGCATGGAAAATGTTCTGTGAAATAATGAGTTTGCAAATGTGGATTGCAAACTATTGGTTATATTATATTGTTATCGCGGGTTAGCGAGCCTGCCGCCCACGCGAATGAGAGCACCAGCCTGATAATTAATGAATGTTATGAAATTAATGATTTTTATTTTGTAATGATTTGTTAGAAATGAATTTTTATGTTTTACTGCATGCATTTAATTGTCTAAAAATAGTTCTGTTGTTAATAAAATGAAAGTGTTTATGCTGAATTACTGTGTTTTATTTTATAATTGTGTATGAACTGCAATATGTTATGTCAGTTATGTCTGTTAATTTGAGAAGCTGTAAATTAATTAATGAATTGTCTGTGTGTAATTCTGATTGTTGTTTCTGAGATTTATTTCTGAAAGTTCTGAGAAATTATCTGATTGTGTGTAAACACTGATTAGTGTTCCAGTGATTCTGAAATACTGATTCTGAAAGGTATGATCTGTATCTGAATTGTTGTCTGATTTGAATAATTTTCTGTGATATGAAAACAATTCTGTCTGTCCACTTAAACACTCTGATGATTATTTAAGTGGTGTGGTTCTTAAAACCAATTCCTAAAATATGATTAGTGTTTAAGGAATTCTGAATTTGAATTGTTCTTCTATGTGAAGAAAAAACAATTATTTGTCTGTCCAGCTTAAACAATCTGATGATTGCTAAGCGGTGTGGTTCTTAAAACCAATTCCTAAAACATGATGAGTGGTTTAGGAATTCTGAAATTCTGATTATGAAAGTTCTGATTTGAATTGTTCTTCTATGTGAAGAAAAAACAATTCTTTGTCTGTCCAGCTTAAACAATCTGGTGATTGCTAAGCGGTGTGGTTCTTAAAACCTTTCCTAACACTTGTTAGTGTTATTGAAAGTTCTGAATTGTCTGTAAATGTATGAGTTGTCTGAGCGTGTGTGAAAGTGATGAGTGTCTTTGTATTTGTGGTTCTGAGGTGGTTCTTGGAGATCTGAATTGTAAGTGTAAGAATTTTTTGGGTTTGTGTATGATTGAATGATTTTGTGTTTATGCTTGTGTTTGTGGTTGTGGTTCTGAGGCAGTTCTTGAAGATCTAAATTGTAAGTGTATGAATTCCCCAAGTGTGTGTATGACTGACTGATTTTGTGTTTATGCTTTTGTTTATGTGTGAGGTTGTGTATGTGGTTCTGAGGCAGTTCTTGAAGTTTTGAATTGAAGGAGTGTGTGTATGATTGAATAGTTTGGTGTTTGTGGTTGTGTTTGTGTTTGTGGGTCTGTGGCAGTTCTTGAAGGTCAGAACAATTGCTGATATGCCCAGGTGATGTTGGCCAGCAGCTGCTATCATCATCCCTGAGAAAGCCTGGACCAGAGAGCCACAATTGTGGATGTTTGTGTGATGATGGTGTGACAACCCTAGATATGATATCTGGGGGTTTCTGTATAGTGTGTCGCTGTGTTTGCTTGTGTGTATGTGTTTTTGGGTGTTATTTGAATTGTTTTCCTTTGTTCAGAAAACAATTCTTTTTCTGTTTTTCTGACCGGCTTAAACAATCTGGTGACAGTTTAAGCGGTGTGGTTAATGTAACCATTTTCTTACATGATTGTTGAGGAGTCTGAGGTATGTCTGAAGGAGTAGAAATGTTTTCTACTTCCCTAAATCTGTGTGTAGTTCTTAAGTCTGACGTCTGATTAAATAATGTGTTCTGAATTTGAATGGTCTGATTGGTTATTGTGTTCTGATTGTCTGAAATGCAGCCTGATATCAACCAGCCTAACTTTGTTTCAGTTAGAACTACAATGAACATGGTCCATCTTCGCCGGGATCGTCAATCTGCGTACGCATCGTGATCAAGACCGCCGCCATATCAGCCGTTACGAAAATCAACGGACTCAGCTCAGCGGCGGGCTTCTAGAAAAATCTTCACGGCGAGGATAACGACGGTCGACGTGCCACGACGGTGTCAGCACGGCGCATCGCAGCCTCAGGATAACAGATAATCAGACCAATTAATTTTTTTCCTAATTTCATATCAAACTTTTCAAATTGCAACAGCAATCGAATCAGACATCACAGACCCATTACTTCACGGTACTTATGTTGTTAAACTAAGTACATATCCATTTCAAACAGAATTAATCACAAATATTCAGAAAATAAGCTCAATTAATTTCATACGTCACCTGTCAACTTCTCATCTAACCGTTTATGTTATTTTTTCAATCTTTCTAACGTCGCCTTATCATTTACAGCATCACAATTGCTTGCCGTGCAGCCGTGACGTGCTTGAATTGCCAGCCGCCGGTCTCAAAAGGGAGCTACCACGTGGTCGCATGTGCATGCGCCCTAGGCCTTTGCCCTCCACGTGTTATCTGTGCACCCACGCTTTGCACAGCCCTGCTTTCTGCCGCTTGGTGCACTGCACGCTATCATATAAGTATTGCACAATTCTTTTGCAAAAACTTTGTGACAACATTTGCCTGCCTATCATTTTCATCTCTTGTGGAACATTGTGTGTCCTTTATTCACAGCAATGGCCACCAAAGGTAACAAATCTGATAATACAGAATTAATCAAACAACGTGGCATTGTCAAAAGGAAACTCACACTGTTTAAAAAATACTTAAACTTCATTTCGCCCAATCAAACATTAACAGATATTCAAGTAATTGAATTAAGGAACCGATTGTCAGACTTCAAGTCCTAAAAACTTACAATTCCAAGAAATTCAGACACTAATAGAATTAAACGCTGACATTTCAGAGATCACTGATGAACCAGACCCAGAGAGTGAGCAGTTTGAAAATGAATACCATCTGCTAGTGTCACAGGCTTCCCAGCTGATTCAGTTGAACGACAGGCCGGTAACTAATCCAGAATCAGACAAGGATAACTCAGGTGGGACCAAATCATTTATTAAACTACCCACAATTGACTTGCCACACTTCTCGGGTGATCATCATGATTGGCTTGAGTACAGAGACACATTTCAATCACTCATTACTAGTCACAATACACTAGACAACATTCAGAAGTTTCATTACTTGCGTTCCTCACTATCGGGCAGAGCATTACTAGTTATTAAATCATTAGAAATGACAGGTGACAACTTTGAGGTGGCATGGAGATTGTTGTGTGAAAGATATGACAACAAACAACAGTTGATAGGAAATCACATTCATGCATTATTCAACATAAATCACATTCATACAGAATCCTCCCTGTGTTTGAGACAACTACTTGACACAGTTAAGAAAAACCTCAGTGCATTAGCCACATTAGGTGAAAAAACAGAATACTGGGATACATTAATCATACATTTAGTGTCTAGTAAATTCGACCCAAACACATTAGGATATTGGGAAGAATACAAAAACACACTCACAGACATGCCCACACTTGAGTGCCTGAGTAAATTTTTAAGCAATCGTGCTGATGTATTAGAAGTTTTAGAGCAAGCAAATACTAAAAACAATAGCAGATCAGATACTCAAGTAGGACAAAACAAAAAGTCATTCACAAAAATGAACACATCAAAAGTACCCACATGTTCTATTTGTAAACAGCAACATTTAATATTTTCTTGTGAAAAATTTAGACAGATGTCCATTGAACAAAGAATTGGAGAGGTTCAGAAATTAAATATCTGTTCCAACTGTTTACACCCTGGGCATGATAACAAAACTTGCCGAGGAGGGACATGTAAGTACTGCAACAAAAAACATAATACACTTTTACACTAAGACACACCAAATTCAGTATCAGTCACATTCACTAGTTACACACAGAACAAAACAACATTACTATCAACTGCACAAGTCATAATCTTGGACAAACATGGAAACACACAGTACGAGCACTCCTAGACAATGGCAGCACCACAAGCTACATTACTAGGCACTTGTGCTCAAAGTTAGGTTTACCCATAAATACTATGGACACCACAGTCACTAGTATTAACAATCAGTCCACACACATAACAAAAAACACTTATATTCACATAAAATCAGCACACAACAGTTACAGCACAAACACATTGTGTCTTGTAATTAACAATATTTCCAACACAGTACCACAGACATTCATAAACACAGATTACATTAAATTACCTAGTTGCATACAACTGGCAGTCCCAGAGTTTAACATTCCAGCCCCTATTGACTTGTTGATGGGCGCAGACATATTCTGGCAAGTCATGGGTACTGGAGGATTGGAATTAGGGAAACAGCAACCAGTTCTAACTGAAACAAAGTTAGGCTGGTTGATATCAGGCTGCATTTCAGACAATCAGAACACAATAACCAATCAGACCATTCAAATTCAGAACACATTATTTAATCAGACGTCAGACTTAAGAACCACACACAGATTTAGGGAAGTAGAAAACATTTCTACTCCTTCAGACATACCTCAGACTCCTCAACAATCATGTAAGAAAATGGTTACATTAACCACACCGCTTAAACTGTCACCAGATTGTTTAAGCCGGTCAGAAAAACAGAAAAAGAATTGTTTTCTGAACAAAGGAAAACAATTCAAATCACACCCAAAAACACATACACACAAGCAAACACAGCGACACACTATACAGAAACCCCCAGATATCATATCTAGGGTTGTCACACCATCATCACACAAACATCCACAATTGTGGCTCTCTGGTCCAGGCTTTCTCAGGGATGATGATAGCAGCTGCTGGCCAACATCACCTGGGCATATCAGCAATTGTTCTGACCTTCAAGAACTGCCACAGACCCACAAACACAAACACAACCACAAACACCAAACTATTCAATCATACACACACTCCTTCAATTCAAAACTTCAAGAACTGCCTCAGAACCACATACACAACCTCACACAAAAACACAAGCATAAACACAAAATCAGTCAGTCATACACACACTTGGGGAATTCATACACTTACAATTTAGATCTTCAAGAACTGCCTCAGAACCACAACCACAAACACAAGCATAAACACAAAATCATTCAATCATACACAAACCCAAAAAATTCTTACACTTACAATTCAGATCTCCAAGAACCACCTCAGAACCACAAATACAAAGACACTCATCACTTTCACACACGCTCAGACAACTCATACATTTACAGACAATTCAGAACTTCCAATAACACTAACAAGTGTTAGGAAAGGTTTTAAGAACCACACCGCTTAGCAATCACCAGATTGTTTAAGCTGGACAGACAAAGAATTGTTTTTTCTTCACATAGAAGAACAATTCAAATCAGAACTTTCATAATCAGAATTTCAGAAATCCTAAACCACTCATCATGTTTTAGGAATTGGTTTTAAGAACCACACCGCTTAGCAATCATCAGATTGTTTAAGCTGGACAGACAAATAATTGTTTTTTCTTCACATAGAAGAACAATTCAAATTCAGAATTCCTTAAACACTAATCATGTTTTAGGAATTGGTTTTAAGAACCACACCACTTAAACAATCATCAGAGTGTTTAAGTGGACAGACAGAATTGTTTTCATATCACAGAAAATTATTCAAATCAGACAACAATTCAGATACAGATCATACCTTTCAGAATCAGTATTTCAGAATCACTGGAAAACTAATCAGTGTTTACACACAATCAGACAATTTCTCAGAACTTTCAGAAATAAATCTCAGAAACAACAATCAGAATTACACACAGACAATTCATTAATTAATTTACAACTTCTCAAATTAACAGACATAACTGACATAACATATTGCAGTTCATACACAATTATAAAATAAAACACAGTAATTCAGCATAAACACTTTCATTTTATTAACAACAGAACTATTTTTAGACAATTAAATGCATGCAGTAAAACATAAAAATTCATTTCTAACAAATCATTACAAAATAAAAATCATTAACTTCATAACATTCATTAATTATCAGACTGGTGCTCTCATTCGCGTGGGCGGCAGGCTCGCTAACCCGCGATAACAATATATAACCAATAGTTTGCAATCCACATTTGCAAACTCATTATTTCACAGAACATTTTCCATACTTCTTCACAGTTGCTACCAGTCCCTTAGTCATGATCAGTAACCATAGGGGGCGTGGTAGTCAGTAATGAGTCATACATATGCATCTATGTATGCCTTGCAGTTCTAGCTGTCAATCTGGATCAGTTACCGCCTTGATGAACAAATCTTATATAGCGTCACTAAATAGATTCATCAGCTGCCGAGGTTGGAACCTGACATACAATCACACTTAAAGACTATTCAGACATTCATTTTCAGACTGTTCAGTTTCAGACTTTCAGCTTCACATACACATGCACATACAGGCTATGGCACCACTCGTAGTGGCGTCAAATGTTGTCACAAGTTTCTGGCAGAGAATCACAACTTAGTTAGCGGCAGTGCAGCAGAGCAAGGCATCACATCCACTTCATTCCCCCATAGTATCAACACTATGGTGGGTTATGGTGGGACACAGTTAACGGGCGGCGGCAACTAAGGCAGGTCTAAGGCTTAGCACACCACACACATGAGGCATTATTCCCATATACTCTTTCTCACTTTCTAGGTCTTAGACGCCTCTCTTCCAGCCTGTCTGATTCACTCTCTGCCCCCACTCCTTTCACTTCTTAATTGGTCAACCATTGTCTGTATCCTGAGCCACCACCGGCCAACTGCAATGCATATGAACATTATGTACAAGAAGCCAAATTTCACAGATCCAGACCAGATGGCATGAGTCATTGGGACAGCTGCCATGATGCGCGTCCACCTGCCCGTTGCGTCCTGGGACGAGCAACACAGCTCCAACTGGGGCCTGACGGAGTCACAGAAGTGGTCGGCATCAAGACCAACACAGAACCGATCAGAAGAGCAAGAAGCAACCCACTCGTTTGCGGCCCGGCAGAATGTCTACGACACATCGTAGACACGTTACTAATATTAATTAGTAACAACCTTTTTCACATCACAATCGTGTCACAACACTACGGCGCCTGCGCACGGGAGCGCGCGCCGTCATCAGTCAGCCATCAGAAGCCCAACGAAACACACGTTTACATCTCTTTTCGCTTGCGCTGAATATTGTCGGGCATCTTTCACATTTGTAAAGAACCAGTCATTACTACAATATAATATATAGTCCACTGCATATCATCTTTTATTTTGGAACTGGCTCGAACATGACCATTAGCCAACAGGTTCGCCGTAGCCGAAAGGATCTAGCGACATGCTGGATAGATTATAAGAAGGCCTACGACTCTATGCCACATACATGGCTCTTGAGAGTGCTAGAGTTGTACAAAGTTAATCCAACTCTATGCACTTTCCTGAAGACGTGTATGGGGCAGTGGAGTACGGTTCTTCGTTATCCAGGATGTCGACGGACTCTCGGATGCGGCGATCCTATTAAGATCCAACGAGGGATCTTCCAAGGTGACAGTTTGAGTCCCTTGTGGTTTTGTCTAGCACTGAATCCTCTTAGCACTTTGCTCGAGAATTCAGGGCTAGGCTATCGGTTGCACAGCAGAGGTCAAGTAATATCTCACCTTCTTTTCATGGATGACTTAAAACTATTTGCCTCCACTGACCTCCAGTTGACAGAGTTAATAAAGGTAACTGAAAACTTTAGTAAGTCTATCAAGATGGAGTTCGGTGTAAATAAATGTGCGGTCTTGCATGTAAAGAAGGGCAGGGTTGTGGAGTCTGATGGTATAGAACTTTCAGATTTCACACAATTTAGATCTCTCTCTGCAACCGAAACCTACAAATATCTAGGTATGTCGCAGGTACTAGGTATTGCTGAGACTGGCATGAAACAGGCGTTGCAGGAGCGCTTCTTTGGCCGTTTGAGAAAAATCTTAAATAGTTTTTTATCAGGCGGCAACAGGGTGCGCGCCTGTAACGGTTGGGCCATGCCAGTCTTAATGTACTCCTTCGGCATATTTAGGTGGACTCAAACAGAACTTGATGCCTTGGATAGAAAAGTCCGTTGTCTACTAACTACATACCGGATGCATCACCCGCGGTCGTCAGTAATGAGATTGTACATCCCGCGGAAGTGCGGGGGTCGCGGCTTCTTAAGTGCCAAGACCCTCCATAACCGCGAAGCGTGCAATCTCAGGGAATATTTTCTCAGCCACCGTGATGTGGTCACTGTGGACAACGGGCTTACCCCGCTGGGTCTGGCTAAGGAGAACTGGCGCAAACCTGCCGTACTTGGTGTTGAGGAGCGCAAGGAGGTATGGAAAGGTAAAGAGCTGCATGGACGTTTTTATCGGGCCCTGCATGGACCCGATGTAGACTTATCAGCTTCTGTGTCCTGGCTACGTTTTGGCGATCTTTTCGCCGAAACAGAAGGTTTTGGCTTTGCGATTATGGACGAGGTTGTCATGACGAATAACTACCGGAAGTATATCCTGAGGGATGGGACGGTTGACATATGTCGGGCATGTCACCAGCCTGGTGAATCTCTCAGACATATAGTATCTGGTTGTTCTCGTTTTGCCAACGGCGAGAATTTGCATAGACGCAACCAAGTGGCCAGGATTGTCCACCAGCAACTTGCCTTAAAGTACCAACTTATCGACTCTGAAATACCGTACTACAGGTACGTGCCCGACCCAGATCTTGAAAATTGTCGTGCCACCATGTATTGGGATCGATCTATCATTACTGATAGAACTATTGTGGCTAACAAGCCAGACATAGTAGTGATAGATCGATCTAAGCGCCTTGCAATGATCATCGATGTCACCATTCCCCATGACGAGAATCTCATGAAAGCCGAGAAAGATAAACAAATAAAATATTTGGATTTGGCTCACGAGATTGTCGACATGTGGGATGTGGACTCGGCGATCATTGTACCGATAGTCGGGTCAGTTAATGGTCTCATTGCCAAGAGCCTCGATCACCACCTCAAGAGGCTCGCGTTAGACGGCTGGATTAAGTCCTCTATACAGAAGGCAGTATTGCTGGCCACGGCTCGTATCGTCTGGAGATTTCTCTCTCTGGAGCCCTAACCACCGGTAGCTTGGTCCCTGCACCCGATACCGGTGAGCCCCGTAATTTTATTTTATATTTTTATATTTGTTATTTCTGAATAACATAGAAATGTAAAATATCATTATGAGAGAAGGTTAAAATAAAGAAGATAATAATAATAAAAATATAATAATAATAATATATTTATTTGCAAGAAACACGGTAGGTACACAGTTCTGTTGTTACATGCATTTTATAAATGAGTATCGACATGTTTGAACGTACGTCGTTTGAACGTTAAATGCGGTTAATAGTTGGTATTTTATAACGTTTAATCTAACTTATAGATAAATCTTGAAAATGTTTATATCTGACAATATTATCTATTGGGAGACTTACCATTGTTGAAAGAGGTATTTATCAAAACAATCTTAACGAAAACATAAACAAAGTAGATAAGATCAACTAGACAAATAAAATATACCGTACGCAATTTACATCTTTGGCATGAATTGTGTATAACTTTTATTTGTAAAGTTACAATGTCGCAAATCTTTGAGAACATAAAGTTATTCATAAAACAAATGTGGGTACAATACGTCCACAACTTCAACAAAGAATAACTGGCAGAGTTAAGGTTTGTTTGTTTTTAAGATTATCTTGTTATGCCATGAATCGTAAATGATTTATTAAGATTGTAGACTACCCAATTATTTACGTGCATTTTAGGCAGTAACTAACGAAAGAGACAGAGACAATGGATAATAAAGATCTGTGAGGAAGATCAATGTTCCTGCAGTCAGAACTGCCATCATAAAACAGATGTGTCAAAAACAGAATGTTCAGCAGTGCGACACAAATTAGAAGATAGATGTTTAAATTTCGTCCCATATCACTAAACTGGTACCATGGCTTTTGACAATTTCTTTTCTGAGCGCTGTCTCGTGTGCGCGAGGCTACCGCCTAAACCAATCTGGCGTACAAGTAGTAAATTCTCTTCGTAGAGTGTTTTTAAGGGATACACGACATTAACACTTTAACAGCCGACTATTTTAAAGCGCGCCTTTCCTGGTACGCCGGCGATTTTTGCCGATATTGTAAGCCTAATAAAAAAAAAAACAATTTGTGATACATCCATATCTTTTTATTTTTTATGTCTTTGGTCTTTTATATTTTTAGGATAGGAATGCAAAACATTTGTAAATTAAATATTTTTATTTGAAAATCTAACATGAATATAGGCTGGAAGTGAAAAAAGTAAAAACTCGAACATGTACATTTTTTATCATTTTGATGAATTTTTTTAATCGGTGAAATTCTTGCGTGTATGAAATATTTTGAAGCAGGGATCAATGTATCGACAATATTATCCTGTGATTGCAATCGATAACTACACCGAGAGGTTACCATTTCGCGCCAAAATGCGTACACGTACTCTCGCGTTAGCGGCGTGGGAGACTACTGAGACTAGTGATCTATGGACTATGCGACACACCCCGCACCTAGGTGAATCATATATGTGTGCGTAGCTAAAGAGTTTGTACACCGGGGTTACACGCAAATTACGTATCATGGACGTCATTTTAAAACAAACGCCTAGAAAGTCGACGCCGTACTGATTACGTGATCAGCGTCCTGCGACAATCCCATCCACCCGTACCCAGTACGTGATCGGCTGTGAAAGTGTTAATTTCATTTCCACTGCTAAAAATACAATCCACGAAGTAAGAGTGGTAAAGTAATTGTTACAAGCGCGTCTCGTGTTATCTAAGTACGCGGGATGCACTCAAAGGTGCCGCGAGTAATTAAACGTAAAATTCTCCACATCACATGTGCTATTCATTTTAAGTCTCATTTACTTTCACATTAAAATAAGGATGTACCTCGGATATTAAGTGGATGGTACCTG
>CALYKY020000161.1:0-16242 GCA_944739405.2 Euclidia mi
ATACTTTGATTCATTATGACCTTTTCATTTTGTTATACACCACTATTTTTTAATTAGTACAAAAAAAATTAACAGGGCTCTAAGTACCTTTAACTGATCATATTTATGTAGGTAAAAAATAAAAACACTAAGTCCCAAAACTGTCTCAAAACTGTCCACAAAAATACGTAATAATTGGTAAATGCATATCTAAAACTATGAGTAGTAAATTAGTAGTAGTAGTAAACTATTCCATTGATAAATTCCCCCCTGTTCCTCTGCGCCCGCCCCGCGCCCCACCCGATGTGACAAACAGTGCTAAACTGTAACCGGTAGTGAGCGCATCGTTTTTTCGATGGCTTATCAGTTCACATCGCGAGAGTATGTAGCTATGCTTCGTGCATACTTTTTGAGTGGATAAAACGCGAGTGCAGCTGTGCGTTTGTACAGGGAAGAGTTTGGAAACCAGTGGATCGGTCGAGGCGGCCCCGTAGCTTGGCCGCCATGCTCACCTGACCTCACGGCCATGGACTTCTTTTTGTGGGTGTACAAAAGTGAGCCGGTTAGTGTCGAACAATTAAAACAGCGCATATTACGAAGTGAAAAGACAGAAGCGTACTTCTCTCGTTAAAAAACAATTTAATTAAACTTGCCCGTCTGTGTATTGACAATAGTGGTGGACATTTTGAAGGAAAATTGAAGTACTTGTAAGTAAAAATTACCTACCTACGTAAATAATAATTTTATGTGGGTGGATCAAAATCGGTCTGTGTGGAGAACCTTGGGAGAGCCCTATGTCTAGCAGTGGACGTCTCTAGGCTGACATGATGATGATGAAATTTGTAAATAGCAACTGATTCTAACTTCATAAATACGCCAAAATTACTATTTTCTTTTTGTCCAGAATACCTTCTTTTATTTTGATAATTGTTTGCTTTCTAATTACATACCTCCGTATTTAATTACTTGTAAAACGGTCAATTTTGCCGGTCCTAAGCCCGGATGAAGTATGAAGGAGAGGGTAGAATTAAGAAAATTAAAATGTAACTACCTACACTTATTATTTTGCTTCATTTTATTGTCTAAGGCTACCTACATCATAAGTGCGACAGAGAGAATGCGAATGAGCAGGATGGAATATTATCAATGAATTAGTGAATGGATTGTTAAATATGACTATGATTTAAGTGAGATTTTCTACAATAAACAAACGATAATAACTTTGCTCTTCATAGATATTATGAAATTCTTACGTCACATATATGATAATAATGTTTTCGGTAATCTGTCCTTAAAGATTTTGTACTAATTAAAAAATAGTTGTGTATATTTACATTCTAATTAGTAACTTATTAAATTTGGCATGTGTGTTTCTTGGTACGGATGCACTAAGAAGAAATTTCAGTATATTCTCACGCGATCGGACAGAAACGGTTTTAAGAAAAATGTACGTGCGTAGCTGCAGTCATCGGGGTATCGTACGGGTAACGTGCCTAGAAGGCTGATAGCATTGCCAAGCTGAGTCATCATCATCCTCCTAGCGTTATCCCAGTTTCAACCCGGGGTCCGCTTTCTTCATTGCCAGGCTGAGTGACAAAGCTGAAATTCGTGCCCCGTGCCTCGGAAAGCATGTTAAGTCGTCATGAAGCTCTTTGATAGCCGTGATGGGAAATCTTCCTTGAATTTAATGATACTGGTCTAAGACCTGAAATAGCTTGTTAAGTTTGCGAAGGTCATAACGCAGTCATTTTTTGGAAAAAACTATTCTGCCAAATCTGGTTAAACTAGCAAGTGGACCTCAAGCTCCAAGGTAACTTATAGGTTGCATTATTGATAGGACAGGAACGAACGATTAAAAATACTTGCTGTTTTATTAAACTATCATTTAAAATCGCATAATTATCTTAAAGGTTCGTTTAGCCGATGGAAACAAACAAAAGCATAATATGTTGACCTATTTAACCATTTTCCTGCTGAAGAGTTTAATAACATCCATAAATAAAATTAATATTAAGTTGCCAGCTTAATGACTTATCAAAGAAACCGTTAATAATATTGCCAGCGTTAAATGATCAGCCATGAAAATGTTGCCAATTTAAAAAATGCAACAGCAATTTTAATGTTGTGAACAACAGGCTGCTTTAACGTGATTAAACAAACTTACTGTGAAGTAATGTTTTCTGGACAAAGTATAATAATTATTTAATTAATTTGCTTGACTGTGTGACTTCTTAGTTCGGAGCAAATACTGCGCGTATATGGTCACATACATAATTATACTGACGCCGTTTTCCAGTTGGGCTAGGCAAAGACAACAGAACGCCAAGTACTTTTCATACATGGTCAACATTGTATGAACTTAGCTTTTCAATTTCCTCTTTTCCATTTGATTTAGATAGCCTATTTATCGAGAAAAGCTATAGGTTATATAACTTCACGCTATTAGCCACGAGTGCGAAGCAGTACCGTAGTGTGTATAATATTAAGTGTTCTTTTATTTGAGTAGTAAATATTTGATCCCATAATTTTTTACTTCATTAAGTAGATAATTAGCTGTCCTTGTTCAGAATATTGTTGTAATACTTAAACACAGCATAGCACGAAACTTTGCCCCAGCTATATACAGTAAAATTTATAAAGCAATCGGTTCAAAAAAAAACAAGACAAGGTATTATTTTACGAAAACACGTTTAATAGTCGCGTAATATCTTCGTACAATGCAATGTTTGGGAAATTTCCATTAGAACATTTTCTTCATTGTTTTTACTTAATAAAGTAAGTAAAGTTTATCTTTACAAGATATTATATATGATAGTATATCTTGTTGGACATCCGGAATAATTTTATGGATTATATTTTCTTGAATTACCGTTAATCTTGAATTCCGAGAACCAGCTGTTCTACTCACGCTTGTCACTTCTTGTTACTGCCTGAGAAATCCTTAGAGACATATTAATGCATTTTATTTTATTACTAGATGATCCCGCGGTTACATCCACATTATTAAAGGGTACTGCTCCGCTTCCGTGGCTCATAGTGTTATGTTATATAGCCTATAGCCATTATCGATAAATGAGCTATCTAACACTGAAAGATTTTTCAAATCTAGTCAGTATTTCCTGAGATTAGCGCGTTCAAGCAAATTCTTCAGCTTTATACTATAAGTATGGATACGAGACCATGCAGAGCTTGCCCTCAGAGTTCAAGTTAATCCGTCAGTCCCGGATGTCATGAAGATCTTTGAAAGTCATTACAAATCCAGTTAGATTAGAAAACGAACCTCAGGTTCTAACTGGGATAACGCTAGGAGGATGATGATGAGATAGGCGAAATCTATAAATGTTATAAAATTAAAGAGCTTATGGAGACCGGGATGCAAGTTGGTTCCGCTTTCTGTTACGGAAGTATAAGGTACCATAAACGCGATAAACTTAAAAAACTACGAAACAAACGCCTGTACAATTTTCGTTAACAGATGAGGTTATTCCCGAGGAAGGTTTAGGTGTATAATTCACGCGTGCAGCAGCACGGGTGAAGTCTAATTAATTATAAGAAAAACCCTTGAAAAAAATAAGGTAAAAATAACAAGACTCTTTACGCTACGACGGAAATGTTGTAACATACAGTGACCATTTTAATTAACCAGGACAGAAGTTGGTTGTGCAATATGTAAAAAACACACGGCGCAATAAAACTAACAAGGTGACCAGCGAAACTGCCGCGGTAAATGCAAGAGCAACATCAAAATGTTAATTATGTGCCAACCCGTTTGGCCAACGTGGTATAGTAGGTCAATTCCTCCTTTCAAAGGAGAGGCCTAGTCCAGCGCTGGAATATTACAGGCTTATGATGAATTATGTGCAGGTATGTTTTTATCATCCGGGTAGTGACGGCTCAAGAATTAAAAATGTCACTACCTCATTTCATTCCGTGTGTGTTGCAAAAGGCGACTTAGGGAAATAGACGAAGCAAAAAGTATCTTTGGGAAGAGACAGAAAACTCGACATCAAAGCCTACAACAACCCATCAGGCCTCCTATTGGCTCACACTAGTCACAATGCCATAGTGACGCTAACTAGGCGAGGCGTATGTTCAGGAGTAGACTGCGAAAGGCTGCTTACATTGAAAAACAAATCTCACAAAGAAAGTGTCTCCAAAATGACTTTTTACTATTCCTACGGGATATATACCACGTACCTTTGTTTTAAGTACAGTGGAAGAGTGAAAACAGTGGTAGTAGTTGTGCGCGCAATAAACGAGTGAGAAAGCGGGTAGACCGGTTCACTAGTTCATAACATTCATCCACCCGCAATACTTCAGTACATCCGTGAACATGGCACTTGCAACAGTGCCGAAATATCGGTTACTCATAAAAAAAAATTAACAAAAAAACCGCCTCCAAAAATCTGGAAAATGTGTGAAAATAGCACTAAAAAGTAAAAAATAAATTCCATTATTTTAACTTCAATTTACTTACAAACATTCACCTATTCAACTGAATATTATATACTTATACGAGTTATACGTATCTACCACTTAATTCACATACCTGACACAATACATATTTTTATATGACTAACAAACTAAACTAAATACCTATGACCAGAAATCAGATAAAGTATATTATATTTTTGTACTAAGTACTTAGAAAAAATATTTTATTAGGACTATAATATACAGTTATACTTTTTTTTTGGAGGCGGTGCCAGCTGAGATTAAGAATTAAATAAACAATTATTTCAAAATTAATAAAACCCCACTGTCATCAATTAAGAACTATGAAGTAAAAAAAATATAGCCTATATCACTCGGGGTAATATAAGGATTCCACATCCGAATCGGTTTTGACATACAAAAGTTATGGCGGAATAAAGAAACTCACATCCTTACATATTTACATACATACATGAACGCTAATAAAACATTACGCTCTTTTTTGGCAGTTTTGTAATTATGAAGTTGCGAAGCACGAGTATATTATCTTGAACAGCAAGGCTCGCTACGGTGGGCATATACCGTGGCGGCAGGGGAGAACTTGATTAAGTGACCGACCCGAACGCGGGCAAATGCGTGAGGGCAGACGTCGTTGACGGTTGTCTCCGATATCCATTTTTTTTTATTTCTAGACACACGCCTGAAGGGGTAGGCAGAGGTGTAATATTACACCCACATTTCGCCATGAATTTTTAGGTCCCACGTAATAGGGGGCGAGCCTATTGCCGTACCGGGCACATTACCAGACTCCGTGCTGATACTGAGTATTTCCTAACGGCAAAACCCATTTTTTCTATGCGCTTGTATGTAGGTAATTATTGTATTGCAGTGGATTGTGGTTCTTTAGAGTTATTTTACACGAAATCTGTGTTCATTGAAATAGGTTTGCATCTTTACATAATTCTATTTTTCTTGTTTTTCAAAGGTCATTGGGCATATCTGACCCGCTTTGCGAACAGTGGCGGATATTAACCAAAATAGTTTTAAACAAAGGGGAATAATATGACCTTTCATTGCATTTAATTATTTGATTTAAAATCGTCAAAAATATGTACAGGATCCTTTAAAAAAGAAAACAAACGGTATCAAAGGTTTTTATTTCATCTTAAAAAGGCATAACAGTCGTGTAAAAATAATATCGAAATGAGCTAATGTTTAGAGATATGTTATACGCTGTCTCTTTCGCACATTGAACAGGTTTTTTTCGCACATTAAATAGCTAAGCCCATATCGTATAAACAATGCTAGATTGTTTATTATCTGTCTTGGGCCATACACCAGACGTACTCGCTGCCTTTTTAAATGATCTTATGATTGCTTTGCATCATATTGAATAAAAATATTTTAATGAATTAGCATTTAATTTTCTTATCAATTAAATAGCGGACGCCCGTGACTTCGTCGGCCTCATTCAGTGATCCCGCGGGAATATCGGGATAAAAAGAAGCCTTTCTCATAAATGTGGCTATCACACACAAAAAGATTTTTCAAATCGGATCAGTATTTTCAGAGATAAAGAGTATGGACATATACATAGATAACACTTGAATTTTTTGAGATTCCCGTAGCTCACAAATGAGAGCCATAGATGAATACACTCTGCTATATTTCGTTTGTGTCCGCTATGGGTATGGTTTCCATACTAAGGTGCCTATTTACCTTTGAGATCTTTTTGTAAAACTTCTCAGAATTTGATTTGTTCCAAGTATCGCTTTAAATTCTTGTTTTGGTTAGAGTGTGCTTCATGAACTTTTCGTAATTCTAGGTGAGGTCTACCAACCCGCACTATTCCAGAGTGGTGGACTAAAGCCTAAATGAAAAGAGGCTTAAATACAAAGATTATAAACAAGACTGATGATGATGATAAAAGCATAGCAGTAGTATATATTATTTATTAGTGAGTGTCAGAAAACGCACAACCAAAACTATTGATCACGAGAAGCTGCAATTTAGCTTGTATTTTCCTTTAGGAACTTAGGGGTGCACTAAGAAGGAGTTGCCCGCAATTGCCACAAAATCTAGAAGACACGGGCCAATTAAATGTACTGGCTTAGCTACTGGCATTCTCTAATTTCATACGAAACATCCTGACGAAAGGGCACTGACTGACTAATGAAGAAAAATATAATTAAAATGTTAGATAAGGAGGTATCTGTCTCACTTTCATTAGTAACAATTTTTTTATAGACTCACGCCTTTAAACCTGAAGGGGTAGGAGGAGGTGTAATATTACACCCACATTTCGCCATGAATTATTAGGTTCCACGTAATAGGGGGCGTGCCTATTGCCGTTACCGGGCACATCACCAGACTCCGTGCTGCTACTAAGAATTCCAAAAAACTCAGTTACACTTTTGCCCGACCCGGGAATCGAACCTGGGACCTCCGATCAGCAGTCGCATACGCTATACACAGGACCACGGAGGCAGTCATTAGTAACATTACCTACTAAAAGAGTTTGGTTTTTTAATGCACCATCCATAAACCCATTATCCAATATCAAGGCTCACTTACTCTCCTTACTTGACTAAAGGCCTTCTTATTTTATTCGATAGCTTCAAATGATTGACTTACATCAGGAATTAGCGGCGCATCCCCGCGTAGTGACCGCACTAATGATTTCAGACCCCAACCATGGTGGTTCGACAACATAATACCCAAAGGCTCTCAGTCTGTGGTTTAATTAATAGCCGCTGCAGATATTCGTGTAAAGTGGCATCTATTGGGCAATATAGTATTCTCATAGAATTTTTCCAGTTCAAATCAACATATCCAAAAGATTATATAGTCGTTGGGATGGATCCCGCTAACCACTAAAATTATTAAAAGTCTTTAGTTTCCGAAGAACAAGTTAAGACTTCAAATTAAAAGTTGCGTAAGATTTTTAAAGCAACTAAATCACCGGCCACAGAATAGATTTCCAATATCAAAAATTGACTTTTGATAATATTCCGCATAAATTACGTAAAAATCAGAACTTCAAATTAAGCAAAAGCAAGTTACGTTCGCCTTTCCTGCCTGCTTCCTTGAAACAGACCGCAGGCAAGCTAGCGACATCGCATACTAAAATATAAACATATTTATTGACTGCAATCAATACTTAGGTACTTCAAAATTGAAGGCAGAAACATGATACTCCTGTGCTTAAAATGATCCCCAGAAAGGCATCGCTTTCATCTGTCACATAATTATGATGCCAGCATATATACGGTCTTACCACGCATACTTCATATTAGAAAAGTGGCAGACCAGTCCACAAACCAACTTCTTCTAGACTTTTTATTTATACCCAATAAAAACTCAAAAATGGCACGGGTCATGGTCCATACAAGATTATACCGCATCACAACATTCAATGGGCCACCTCGTTCTATTCGTAAAGTGATATGACTTCTTCAATCTAGTATGCCATCGCCGTGTTAGTTTGCATCCAATCTCGCGTGGGCGTCAGTTGCATTATGTATCTGATATCGGCACATATTACCATACTACTTTGTCGATATTGATTAGATTTCTCTCTAACTATAGGTTGATTTACATGCATATACAAGATCTATAGCTAGAGGCAGTGTAAAAGACAACAGTAGGAGTATGGTAACTTTTGACTGCATGAATGGCGCAGAAGATGAAATGGCCGTTTCGCCCCTCAAGATTACGATGAGTGTTATGGGTTTGATCTCCACATGGGACAAAGTTTTGTGTGATCCACGAATTGTCGTGTCGAGTCTTTGTTTCCATTACTTGTAAAATCCCTCGCGACAAAGGATTAATTTCTAGAGCAGGCATTGTATTTTCAAAAGGAAAATACTTAAAAGAAAGAAAAGTTATTCAGTGAGAAGTAGTCATTCAGGCATACTTGACATACCAACAACGTTATTGACCCGTTTACCTGAGATATTTCTCCAAGTCAATGCAGTCTTAATTCATCCCTGTTGATTCTGAATTACATAATTATATTCTAAGAAATGACTAATTGTTACTCGCATTTTTATAACCGTAGTTTCAAAACCAGGGTATTTTCTAAACTTTCGAAACATGTTACCTCCTTAGGAACTAATTCTCGAATATTCACTGCTCTCGATAAGTGTTTCGCCTCTAAGGTACGAGCCATACTTAGGATGCTTTCGCGACGACTGAGCAAGGATTGTATATTGACTTCGCGAACACATTACAGTGTGGCACATGTTCATTCAGCCATTTCTCGAAAACGTATCGCACTTAGCGCTCGCTCTCGAGAAATCAAAGTCAGAATGTAACTTGTTTGCGAGTGCTTGGAACTATATCGTTTATATACCTAAATCTCATGTTTTCGTTCATGGCAGAATATTATATGTTTGATATCTCTACCAGACTATAGCCTTTTTGTTTGTTAGTATACATGGATAAAATCTTTTAAGCTGATGGGAAGTGGTTCTAACCACTTCTCATCATTCTTCATAGGCAAATTGTCCGGAAAATGTTGTAGACCTAATATTGACTCCAGAACTATGAACTCTACGCTCTCCTGAACTTTTATGTACTACTGCTAGTCATCATTGATACTAACGTGGGCTTTGGGAAACTAATGCTTAAGATGTGCTGGCTTGTCGTCATAATGATATGAGCTGGACCTGATATGCATTCCAATCGACTCACCTAAGGATGCAAATAACCGGGAGAAGCAGAGGCACATCTAATGGCTGCTACACACAGTGCCGACGGCATGAGCCGCCGGCTTTTGGCGGGCGTCGGTGCCGCCGGAATCGGCCGCAGAAAGCCAATGGGCATAATTCCAGTTGTATAGAACGTAGGGTTGCCAACTTTCTTTGCCAATTTTTTTATCTTTAAATGTTTCATAGCTTTTTTGACAATAAAAATTAAAAATAAACATTTAGTTTTTAATTACGTTTATTAATTATTGACGTTCTATAATATAATATTCTACTACATACACATTTCACCATCTAGTCCCAAACTAAGCAGAGCTTGTTTTATGGGTATTAGATAATGGATAAACTATATATATATTTTTTATTACACTTGGTAAATACTCAGAAAGAAACATTTACCAAGTGTAATAAAAAATATATGGCACTTTTACTAAGACACTTTTAGTCTTATATTTAGGTGTTTTATATGATAGAATCGAGAAAATAAACGATTTGCATAAATAACACTGATTTGGCTAAATTTTCTAAGTCCTCGCGCCGTAGCTCCCCCAAGGCTACACTCCAACTGATATTCATAAAACACGACTCATTTACGTTTATGTTTATGGCCTGGGAGTTTATACCGCAGTTTTAACCGTACCTAAACTAATAACTATAGGACTGACTCGGTTTTGGCACTTCGCCGGCCGCTGCCGCGGCACGCTCGCTTCGCTCGCTCGGCTCGTGCGTTGTGGTCACAGTTCTAACCTAACCTAAACCAATAATTATTAATACGACCGATTCGTTTCTGGAACTTGACCATTGTACTATTGTGTATTTGTACCATGGTACTACTTATTATTCTTATATTTTATACATTTAATGTTAAAATAAAGTTACGCAAAATTAATGTATAGATATAATACTGATTATTATTAACAAAAAGAAATCTAAACAAAAAAGATAAGTATGACTTTGAATAAAAGTGTAAAAGACGATTATGTTGAGAAAATATAGGAAAACAAATAAATGTATAATAGATGTTTATTGCTACTGACATAATGAAGTTCAATGCTTCGGAGTTATGAACGTTAGAGACAGAGTAGTTAGGAATTGTGATTGTTAGGATGAAAAATGTTAGGAAGAACATTTTCGGATTTCCAATTATCGGAGTTGAAAATTTTGGTGAACTTTGGGGAACTTTGGCGCACCCGTTATATAGATAAGTATTCATAATTAGTGTTTGGTTTTACACGTCACAGTAAGGTTTGGAATTAAAGTATTTTCATATACTTTATTTGTATACAAAAGTATTAAGTATAATTGCCAAATATAAAGTAGGATACGTTATTATAAAGTATGGTTGACAACCCTAATAGAACGACCACACACAAGTAGCAAGTTGCAAACGCGGCCTACCCGCGCGGCCATACCGGCGGCCTACCCGCGCGGCTATGCCGGCGGCTCATTCGTGCGGCCAGGCCGGCGGCTTTGTGTGCCGCCGGGCGCACGCGGCTCGGCCGGCAGCATGGCCGCAGGCCAGGCCGCCAGCCATGCCGCCGGCACTGTGTGTAACAGCCTTTAGGATGCAAATAACCGGGAGAAGCAGAGGCGACCCAAAACCGTCTACCTACTTAGGTAGACGGACCCCGGCACAAACCGCGAAGGTTTTGGGTCGCAACCGGCCTAATGTTAGCGTGATAAAGATGTATTGATGCTAGTGGGTAAGTCCGGTTAAGATTTATTAATGTTTATCTTGTCTTATTTGCCTCGTTGGTCTCGCGGCATAAATGTGCGCGTGGGACTGGGAGGTCCCGGGTTCGATTCCCGGGTCGCGTATTTCCAAAGCCTATAACTATTTGAGTCACGAGTCAGACTCTAATAGAATAGCTTTTGTTTGTGCATATTACTCGACAATACCTAATCTATTTCAGTAAAAAAATTGACTCAAATGGATTAGCTTTTGTGCCTTGATATTTTCAAAGAAAATACACGTACAAAACCTAGTACAGTATGATTCATATTCACTCAATTAGATAAGCCTTTGTCGAGATATTTTCAAACATGGTTTTGATTTGTTAGGCGCGACTGTTTGTAATTCAAGTAACTAAATAGGTTATGTTAGGTTCAAAATTATTTAATTGGACATAAAGTCTACTTACTAATATAATATAATATAAACTAAGTTGACGTTAAGTTGTTATTTTTGAGTTAAGGGTCAAAAGAGAACCTAACATTACCTATTAAGTTACTATAATTACCTACATACAGTCGCACCTAACCAACCAACACTAGGCACTAGGCACTAGGCACATTGTGGTCCTAAACCTAGACCCAAATTGAATAGCATATGTTGCTGCAATGTTAGAATGAATTTATCCTACAAAGTCTACGCGATTTCGGTTCATTTCTGTACTAGAATAGACTAGGGTTTGGTCAAGTTTTTGTCAAACAAAAGCTAAGCCAGTTCAGTTTGCACTTTCACTCTAATAGTATAGGCTTTGTAAAAACGCTCCAAGGTCGGGCAAAGTAATATTGGGTTTTTCCGTTAGGAAATTCTCAGTAGCAGCACGGAGTCTGGTAATGTGCCCGGTACGGCAATAGGCTCGCCCCCTATTACGTGGGACCTAAAAAATCCTGGCGAAATGTGGGTGTAATATTACACCTCTGCCTACCCCTTCGGGGATACAGGCGTGAGTCTATAAAATTTAAAAAAAGAAATCTTGTACCATATGAGACTAATATTACCTGAGATAGGTCCAAACCAAACCCATAACTTTATAATACTACTAGTTTTGATAACCTCTGAATAGTAAACACGTAGTTTGCATTATTAGTTTTAAATTGAATCAACTTGTAGCACTCAGTGATGTCTCTAAAATATCATAAAAACTTTTTTAATATCTTCTCCGTGACGTATAAAATAAGCCTAAAGTATGCGCTTTTATTTTACTAACTCGTACATTATATAATGCGTTTTCTTGTCCGTTCTGGAGACATATTAACATAGCTTTTTGTTTATTTGTTTTAGGTGGCGCATAGATCAGGGTTGAGTTGTGGTCATCGCTTCCACCATAAAGTGGGTCTTTATGGTGGAAACGATGTGGTTAATAGATATGGATTATTTGAACTTTACAGAAGTAGTGCCACAAAACACACTGATACCACCAAGGCACTGCTGATGCTTTAAATAGGAAAGAAAAGGAACAGGATTTAACTCTTCTAGCGAGTAGAATAATTAAAGCTCAACCGGGTATAGTTACATTTTGACGAGTGAACTATGAGAAAAGAATGGACAGAAGAATCGGAAAGTTCATAAATCAGAAAGAGTCTAGTGCTATCAATAAAAATGTATGCAATCACAAGATAACGCCCGCTACAAAAAGAAATCTTTGAAATCCTACCAAACGTGATGAAATATAACAAAAATGGACTCATATTTTCGTCTGACACTGTAAAAAATATATAAACCGTTCGGCTATCGTCAAAATACTGAGCTAGCAAAGGCGGAAAAGTTGCAATGCCGCAAATTCCTAAAAGTGCCTTTTTTTTGTTCTTTTTTGTTTTACGAAGTGGAAAATCCCTTCGGATCTCCGACTCTTGGGGGAAATGAGAGCCGGAGTATGTGGTGTTTCCACTAAAAACCACCTCGACTTTCTCATGTACCCCTGTGTCGGAGGGTAGGGCATCGCCGAAGCATTCGTCGCCACCCTCCAACAGGCATTGGCCCGCCAGATGGTTAGGCGGGCCCCAAACAAAACCCCCTTGGCGGCGGATTAAGGTGTTGGGCTCGGCCGCCAAAACACCCAGCGGCCGCAGAGGATAGGGAGGACGGCAACGCAACACCGCATCTCCTCTTCCTCTGCGGCCCCACCGCGACGCATCGAATGGTGCGCCCCCATTTGGTCGCGGGAGATAGGGCGCGCGGCGACACGCCTCTCCTCCCGCGACCGCACCCGACTGTGAGGGACAGACAGAACTGTTCTCCGCACCCACACCGTTGGACGCATCCTGCGCAGGCCCCTCCAAGCCCACGCGGAGCGTCCCCTCCTGGATCCCTCTTAGCTTCACCGCGGGTGACCAATCCACGGTTACTGAGCCCACCCACCACGACAAGACAATCTTTTATGCAAAATACAAAATATTTAGCTTATGAGTGGTATCTTTTTAAAATGTTGAAATAAATGAAAATATTTAATAACTAGAGGACGCCAGCAGCTACGCCTGCATTTTTTTTAAATTTACCCGTTTTGGCTGATCCCGTGGGAATTTCGGGCAATCCCTTCTTAGTGCACCCCTACGGTCCCCAAGGAACATACATGCCAAATTTCAGCTTCCTGCGCCCAATAGTTTCGGCTGTAGCGTGTCTGTCAGTCAGTCAGTAACGCAAGGATTTTATATATTAAGATAATAAATAAATAATGTTTTATTTAAGGAATATTCTCATCAATATCTGCATCTTATACGTCAAACTCAGGTTGACCGGAAAATCCATCATCCTTGTCATCTTTTACATTACTGTCCCCGGTCAGACTTTTATAAAATGGTTGAGCATCATTTGGAATTAAGTGCAATAGGCTATTGATATCACATAATTTTGAAACTGGTATAGGTTTGCCATTTGGCCAATGCATTTTCATCACATTTTTGGTAATGACTTTTGGTAACATAAAAAAGAAAAATAGATCCACGCGTCATGAATCTTATAAAAAGCTTGAATCCTAGTGCAGGTACATGTATCCAAGCAACGTGGTCCTTTTTTGTATTTTTCACAAGTTACAATTATGTGTTGGTACCTTTGACATGTTTAAAGAATTCTAAGGTAACTGTCATCAAACTGCCTGGATCTATCGTGCATATAAAACACCAGGAGCTAGTAGGATAAAAGACCAGGAGATTATGGTTATGTATTTAACTCGATTTCATAAAAAATGTTGGTTGGATCCTTTCTGCTTAACTGGGTCCAAATACAGTGTGTATTTTCTGACTAAAGATCTGTTCATTTGTAAATCCAAACAAAAATCTAATAATCTAACTAACGGTCACTGGTCAATGTAGTTATTATTTCTCTAGAAAATATTGGTGTCAATTTTGCTTACAAGTCATAATTCATACAAAATAAATTAGCGGGTCTTAATCGCATACAACTAACTTATTTAAGGTATAAATACCTATTTGGTTCCGACGTTTTGCTCGTCTTGCACCGAGCGTGGTCGCGGAGAGACTGATGAGAGCTCAGCGCCGTCTTGTGGAAGTGCGGGTTTCGGCACCTACCCTCACTTGGTCTTTATTTAAGTTCGCAATGTCGGTACTCCGACACACTACACTAATGACGTCTACACACTGTTGAGATTTATCACTGCGGCGGTGTCTACACTTGCTGATGACTGGATTCCAAGTAGCCGATAATCTATATCCATCCTCTCGGTTGAAATTGTTATGTTTCTTGATTTCTACCGCTTCACGTACTATCCTGGAGTAGTAGTGACGATCGGTGGATAAGACTTGTGGTTGATGCAGTTCTATCCAGTGGTTTGGTCCAGACTCCAACAAATGCTCAGCTATTGCCGACTTATTAATCTGTCGGTTTTTTACAGCTGCGATATGTTCCTTTACTCTTTCAGCGATTGTACGCTTAGTCTGCTCGATATATGAACTACCACAGCTGCAATCGACTTTGTAGACGCCAGGTGTTTGGAGAGGAATGACATCCTTTGGGATACGCAGATTGTGTGCAATCTTAGAGAGCGGACTGTATACAGTCTTGATGGAGTATTTCTTGAGTTCTGTTCCAACCTTGTCCGTCACTCCCTTTAGATATAGCATGTACGCCGGCACTCTGCTTACTTCAGGTCTACGATCTTTCCTCTTCAGACGGAGTATCTTCTTCTTGTATCCATTGCGCCTCAGTACCTCCCGAACATGTGACAGCTCACTATTTAACTGTTCAGGGTCACACAGGTCATACGCTCTGTTCACTAGCGAGGACACAACGGAATCCAAATGCCGCGGATGGTGGTGCGAGTTCGCGTTAAGATACCTGTCGGTGTGTGTCGGTTTCCTATATACAGTGTGTCCAAGGGTACCATTATCTCTCACTGTCACTTTAACGTCAAGGAAGGGTAACGATCCATCTACCTCCATTGCGTATGTGAATCGGATGTTTGGATGTATGGAGTTCAATTTGTCTGCGAATTGTTCCAAGTCTTGCTGGTTCCCCTTCATGATGCAGAAGATATCGTCGACATACCTCTTCCACAGCTTCACATTTGATGCCTGCATGTCTATGGATTCTTCGAAGTGCTCCATCCAGATGTTGGCCATTACTGGTGCAATAGGGCTACCCATAGCCACTCCATCGATCTGGAGGTAGTGTTGTCCACGATATAGGAAGTAGTTACCATCTAAGCAATTCTTAAGTAGAACTGTGAATTCATCAGACAGACCGTTTTCCCTTAATTTCCTCTGTACGACCTCAAGGCAATCTTGAACAGGAACATTGGTGAATAGTGACTCAACATCAAAACTCACCATCACCTCGTCTGGTTCCTTTTTCGTGCTCTTGATAATTTCTATAAAGTGGCGCGAGTCCTTCACGAAAGAGTGTGTCTTGCCTACTAACGGTTGTAGTACCTTGCTTATGTGTTTCGCCAAACAATATGTGGGTGAATTTATTTGACTCACTATAGGACGCAAAGGTACGTTGGTCTTGTGTACTTTGGGTAAGCCGTACATCTTAGGCGGCTGCACAATTTGAGGTTTATGTAACCGTTCAAACACCTCTTCCGTAAATAAGTTTTTATGGTCCCTAATTAAGGCACGAATGCGTTTTGTCACTCTGGCGGTCGGGTTATATGACACAGCCTTATATACTAATGTGTCACTTAACAGATTCCTTATCTTACAGTCATAATCACAAGTATTCATTACCACAGTGGCGTTTCCCTTATCGGCCTTTAGCACTAAAATATTTGTGTTATCACGCAGCGTTTTTAGTGCTTGACGCTCTTCTGTGGAAATATTGGGTTTAGGCGGCTTTGACTTGCATAAAATAACGGCAACATCCTGTCTAAGTGTATCCGCATCGTTAGACGGTAACTTGTTACGCGTTATCACCTCTTCTATGCTACTTATGACGTTT